>JADBJO010011573.1:15000-17500 GCA_016801955.1 Conus betulinus | reverse complement strand
AACACGGTGTTTGTTGTGGTGCACATTTTGTCCCAACGAACGACAAACCATGGACACTGTCTTAGAATGACTTGCCGGCCGGTCACAGCGCCTCGTCTCTGAGAAAAGGCATTGTCTTTAGGAGCATAGTGCCATCGGCGTTAGGGGCACGGTTCTTCATCTTCAGACAGACATGTGCAAGTTGCCGAGCAAGCCTGATAACTTTTTTTTTTAATGAATCATGCTTTATTTCAAAACAAAATCACAATGTACAAATAAGGACAACAAAACGCATAAGACAATCATAAGAACAACAAAACATAATCATCAAGATCATCATCATTATACTGATCATGATCATCCTCGTCGTCATTATCCATTAATGAGCGTTCTGTGCGTTTCTTTGTCTACTCAAAGACATACGTACGCATAGTGACATTTCCTCTTCTGCGTATGATAGAAAATATTGGAGATGAAAAGAGAAGATGAGGAGCACAACAAACTCCATGCTCTTCATTTCCCTGTCGCTTCACGTAAAATGATAAACCGAGTGAAGTGTCTCAGGACGGAATCATCCAAATCACAACAGTCCCCCAGTCAAAAAGTGAGAATCACAGTGGTGTGTGCATGGCAGGGGGGGGGGGGGGGGGGGGGGGGGGGGGGACAAAGGGAAGCAATCCAGAAGACTCAGGAGTTGCAACAGCCTGTCGTTTTTAACTGATGTTACAGTGGAAGCGCGTGCTGTTAGGCTGTGCGGGCGCCCGTTCAGACTGACACACGCACCGCATAAAACATGGTCACTTCACACTGTCGGTTCATGACGTTTTTCTTTCTTTCTTTCTTCCTTTTTTTTTTTTTTTTTTTTTTTGTCGTCCACCATTTTCCCGCTTTTGTGGTCGAGAAAGGACTTTCTAACAATGTGTGTGCTCGCACGCACGCGTGTATATATGCGTGTATGTGCGCGCGCGCGTGCGTGCGTGCTTGTGTGCGTGTGTATGTATGTGTGTGTGTGTGTGTGTGTGTGAGAGAGAGAGAGAGAGAGAGAGAGAGAGAGAGAGAGAGAGAGAGAGGGGGGGGGGGGGGGGGGTCAGGCAGTTGAGCGAACACTGTATGTGAACTTTCCAGCGAGGGGACAGCACTCTTCATGCCATGCAGATAGCGGCGGTTGGTCAGTTCGGCGTTCATGTTCACATCTACCCGTGTTGAGGGAGACGTCACAGCACGAGCAACGCTTCGGAAAAAGCCGTGTCTTCTGTGATCAAACGTTGAGTGGTGCCACCACAACGAATTGGTTATGAGAGGAAGAAAAAAGAAAAGAAAAGAAAATTGAAAAGGTTGTTGATTGATAACTTTGCCGAGTGGTGTCACAACGAATTTGTTGTTAGAGTGAGAAACAAAAAGAAAAAAGATTGGTTGATTGTTGTTGTTGTCGTACCCTGGATAAAAGACTCCAGGGATCATCCAAACAGCTGAAGTACTTGAACACTAAGGTACAAATGCATCAGCTAGGGATGAGAACATTACGTGTGTGACCGTTTTTGATTACCCCGCCACGTGGGCAGCCACACTCCGACTTCGGGGGATTTGGGAGACTGATGATGTTATGCTAGGAGCTTGTGACAACTGAAGACAATCCCCGCATAACTATGCAGAGCAGAACAACATGTTGATGTAGCCTTGGTGTTCTAGCCTGTGTCAGTTGGTCTGACACAGCCTTAAGCCAAGGCGAAGATTGATTGATAACTTTGACGACTAGTGTCACAACGAACTTGTTATTAGAGTAAGAAAAAAAAAAAGAAGAAGAAAAGATTGATTGATAACTTTGTCGATGTTTTGCAGAGCAACACCTACATCACCCATTCACGTTTCACCCCGCCTATCCTCCTTTTCCCCTGTCCCCCCCCCCCCCTCCCAAAACACTTCGTCCTTCATCCATCCACGCATCCATTCATATGTGTGTGTTTGGAGGGTACCCCGGGTGTGTGTGTGTGTGTGTGTGTGTGTGTGTGTGTGTGTGTGTGTGTGCGCGCGCGCGCGCGCGCGTGTGTTGTTGTTGTTGCTTTTTTTACCCTCCCAAACAAACATCAAGCAACATGGCTGTTAAGTGTTCACAGAAACCGCGCGGCGCAAGAAAGATCTAGATCGTATTCAATGCACTGAGCGGAATACACGCAGTGGTTTTTTTTTTTTTTTTTTTTTTTTCGCCCCGGTGTGAAATTGCCATTTTCAAGTAGACTCTAAACAAAAAAAAACAAACAAACAAAACAAAAAAAACCCATCTGTCAAATACATCCAGGTGACTAGTTGGGGGAAAAAAAAGCAACCTTGATAGTTTTCCGAATTATGCGATAAAAGAAGTTTACAAAGCAACCCTCTTGGAAGATGGCCCGGCCAAAAAAATAAAAAAACAATGAAATGAAGTAAGAAGGGGGGGGGGGGGGGGGGGGGGTCGAAGAAAAAAAAGAAGAAAGTGAGTCTGTGCTGTTTCCGTTACTGAACTGCCTGCTGCTGTGCGCCTTGA
>JADBJO010011573.1:0-10000 GCA_016801955.1 Conus betulinus | reverse complement strand
GACACCTGTTGTTTTGCCAAACGTCGAGTTGCCTGCCTACGCTGCTGGCGGCAGCAGCCTCCCTCCCCGCCGGTGACGTCTGATCCGCTGTCGTGCGTACCGTCACGCCAAGAATCGGGACAACTGCCACATGATCTTGGCGGCCATAACCCTCCCTACTGGTTTAAGTTGTATTTGCTGTCATTTGGCCAACAGGACGGAATTAGCTTCACCCATTCCTAATCATCGACTGATCAAGTCTTCTTCTTCTTCTTTGTTTTCTTCTTTCTTCTTCTTCTTCTTCTTCTTCTTCTTCTTTCGTCATCGTCTTCTTCTTCTTCTCTCTCTTCTTCTTCTTCTTCTTCTTCTTCTATACTACTACCTTCTTCTTCTCTTCTTCTTCTTCTTCTTCTTCGTTCTCATCGTCTTCTTCTTCTTCTTCTTCTTCGTCTACTATTCTTCTTCTTCTTCTTCTTCTTCTTCTCTTCTTCTTCTTTACCTATTCTTCTTCTTCTTCTTCTTCCTCCGCCTCCTCCTCCTCCTCCTCCCTCTCCTCTTCTTCTTCTTCTTCTTCTTCTTGTGACGCGGTGATCGCACAGCTGCTATACCGTTGTAGTCAGTCTTCAGCTTTAAGACGTTTCTGGTCGTTTCACTAGGCTCAGCTAGTGTTGTGAGTGCTATTTGGCGTGGGGGAACTGAGAGTCAGGGCCATACGCTGTCTACTGGACGGGGTGGAGTTTCAGCATTGAACGTTCACAGCCTGGAACCCAAGATTAGAGTTCCTCAAGTCGGAGCGCAAATGGCCAAGATTTCTTTTCCCCCAAAACAACTGCAAGTACGGACCTGAACAAAAAGCTTGATAGATTTCTTGAATAAATCCATATAATATGCGTTCGGTTGAATTGGCATTTGAAGACTATACCCATCCAACACACACACACACACACACACACACACACACACACACACACACACACACACCAGGAAAGGAAACGACAGAAATTGCAGGCGAACTCGCACAAATCAATGTAAAGTAAAAATGCGTCAGCGAAACGAAATGCGAACGGTTAAAAAAACAAGAACAACAACAACAACAACAACAACAACAACAACAACAGGGTTTTGCTGCTAGATCATGAGCATCCTGATGGAAAACATGTCAGAAGGAAAGGCTTGTTTGGTTGGTGTTTTTTTTGTTGTTCTTGTGCATCGTAATGGTTTGGACACAGCCAAGAAAGAGGGTTTTCCTTGCCGACTCGTTTCAATCATAACAGTTTGTACGGAGCAGGGAATTTTTTTTTCCTTGCGCTTCATGAATATTGGAAATAGCAAGGAAAAAGTTTTTTTTTTTTTTTTTTTTTTTTTTTTTTTTTTTTGTCGTCAGCTGTCGTTCGTTATAAAGTTTGAGACCAAGCAAGGAAAGTGTTGGGGTTGTGTGGTTGTGCGTGATGGTGGGTTGACGAGAACGAGGAAAAGGAGGCGTAGGCTCGTAGCCTCTGTATATGATGGTGCTTTGCGTTGGCACATAGCAATCAGAGGGCGTAGCTTGCATCATGTAGAGTGGTTGGCTGGCTGGCGGTGTTCAGAAAGAGGGGGTCGTGGGAGGGGAAGTGCGGGGAACGCGGGGGGTGGGGGGGTGGGGGGGTGGGGGGGGCAGGTGTGGATTTAGCGATCTCTGCTGGAGAAAACGTTGCGTAGTGTTCGTGTGCTGCTGCAGCGTTTTGAGGTTGTGATAATGTGTGTGTGTGTGTGTGTGTGTGTGTGTTGTGTGTGTGTGTGTGTGTGTGTTTGATATTGCATTTGATGTTACTTAGTTTAATTGCTGCTGTGTTCTTCTTCTTCTTCTTTTTCGCCAACGTGAATAGACATTAAATTGAAGACTACGCGCGTGCACACACACACACACACACACACACACACACACACACACACACACACACACACACGAGCAAGCAAGCGAGCGAGCGTGCGTGCTTGCACACACACACACACACACACACACACACACGCGCGCGCGCGCGCGCCCCTCGCGCACACTCACAATCACACACACATACACAAGCAATGTTAAAAAACGATGTTGATGGAAGTGATTCTGTGTGATTGAGGAAAATGATGTTCAGTTTTTTTTTCAAAACGTTTAAATGTGAGAAAGGCAATGGGCCCTGATAATATCTGTGGAAAATTGTTGAAGGTGTGTGCTTCTCAGCTGTCCTATGTTTACAGTCGTTTGTTTACCTGGTCACTTAGAGAATGTATAACCCCTGTTTTTATGGAAAAATGCCACTGTATGTCCTGTTCCCAAAAAAAACGTAACCCAAGCTGTTTAAATGATTACCGACCAGTTGCCCTCACATCTGTTGCAATG
Source organism: Conus betulinus (assembly GCA_016801955.1). Lineage (NCBI taxonomy): Eukaryota > Metazoa > Mollusca > Gastropoda > Neogastropoda > Conidae > Conus > Conus betulinus. The sequence goes on along the minus strand of JADBJO010011573.1, from coordinate 7,653 downwards.
AAATGTCTTGAAAGAATTGTCCTCGGTTATGTTTTAAAAGATACTACACAGTACCAAGACCCGTTTCAGTTCGCATACCAACAGAACAGATCAACAGATGATGCCACACTCACACTTCTCCATCATGCTTTTTCACACCTCGAAAAACCTGCCTCCTTTGTACGCATTCTCTTTATTGATTTCTCATCAGCATTCAACACCATACAACCACATCTGATGGCAAAGAAACTCATTAACATAAATGTGGGTAACAAGCTCATTCTTTGGATAATTGATTTTTCTTACACAGAGGACACAGTCTGTTCAATATCAAAGTGTTGTTTCGTCTTCCAGAGTCATTTCAACTGGCGCACCCCAGGGTACTGTTTTATCACCAGTGCTTTTTACTCTGTACACAAATGATTGTTCAGGAAGTGATTCAACTTTGTACATTAAATATTCAGATGACTCAGCACTTGTGGATCTTTCCAACTCTGATTCTGTTTACTTCAAGGAGGTTCAAAGATTTGTTGACTGGTGCGATCATAACTATCTTGATCTGAATGTAACAAAAACGAAAGAAATGTTGATTGATTTTAGAAAGAATCCAAACGCTGTACCACCACTTTTTATCAAAGGTGCTGAAGTAGAACGTGTTGAGTCATACAAATATTTAGGAACTTTTATAGATAATAAGCTGAATTTTAAATCCCATGTTGAGTATGTCACAAAAAAATGTCAAACCAGATATATTGTCTTCGCAAGCTGCGATCATTTCATGTGAATACTGACATTCTTCGGACGTTTTATTCATGCTTCTTGGAATCTGTTCTAACTTTCTCATTTATGTGTTGGTATGGTGGGTTGACTGTGAAGAGCAGAAAATGTGCTTGAGAAAGTGGTGAACGTGGGAGGAAAAATCGTTGTGTGAGAGACAAAAAAGTCTGAGTGAGCTATACAGGTGCCGTGTTGTTTGTAAAGCGAAGAAGATTACGTGTGACCAGACCCACGTTCTTGCAAATCAGTATGACCTTCTTCAGTCAGGACGAAGATATCGATCGGTTAATGCAGAAGTGTCAGATTTAAACAAAGTTTTATTCCCCTGTCCATTGATTTCATGAACCGAGAAGAGATGTTTAATGAAATCCAAATTCCTCTATATGAATGTATGTCATATGTGAGAAAATGGGTAATGTGGCTAAATTATTGGTTATTGCTGTGAATGTGTGTGACCACAAATTAATTTCTCAAATTGAGATAATAAAGTTGACTTGACTTGACTTGACTTGACTTGACACATACACACACACACACACACACGCACGCACACACACACACACACCACACACACACACACACACACACACACACACACACACACACACACACACACACACATATGTCATGCCCGGTATATCCCCATCACGTTTTTCCTGAATGCGTTCACACACACACGTTCACACACACACGTACACACACACACACACACACACACACACACACACACACACACACACACACACACACACATCATATCGGTATATCCCCATCACGTTTTCCTGAATGCGTTCACACACACACACACACGCACGCATGCATGCACGCACGCGCGCGCGCGCGCGCACGCACACACACACACACACACACACACACACACACACACAACACACATATATATATATATATATATATATATATATATATATATATATATATATACACACACACACACACACACACACACACAGAGAGAGAGAGAGAGAGAGAGAGAATGCTACTAAAACGCCTAATAAATTTTTAAAGTGCTCAATCCCTTGGGGAGCAACATCTGTTAAAATAGTATGGTAAAAGGAAGTTTTAAAATTGATTTTAAAACTTCCTTTTACCATACTATTTTAACAGATATATATATATATATACACACACATACAGCTTTCATTCATCAAATTACAATCTGTGACAGGTCTATCGATTTATGCATCATTCCAGTACGTTCCATTATGTAATTTTCAATCCAGTACCTACTTTGTTTTATTATGTCAGTTTGAAATATTTACTACTTCTCTTCTCTCACTACCTTACCTGCTGGCACTCGGGGAGGAGGTCAATAGCTGATGAAGGCGAATAATGCCGAATTTCAACAAGAACCACATGAGCTTGTTCTCTTTGTTGTTCTTTTCGTTTTGTTGTGTATATGTACACATACGTATATATGTATATTTAAAAAACAGTACATAGACGGTGACATTCAATAGAGACCCCAGAGAAAAAATCCTGGATTCGTAAACTATAAACAAAGCATCCACAAGGCCTGAACACACATGTATGACTAATTATTAGTTCCACGCACTGAGTTCCCTTGCATTTAATAGTGACTCAGTTGTTGTACCCTCTGGTACAACTAACAAAATGAAAACGAGAGAGAGAGAGAGAGAGAGAGAGAGAGAGGAGAGAGAGAGAGAGAGAGAGAAAAAACGGGGGATGGGGGTGGGTGGGGGGGGGGGGAGGCTGTAAGTATTCTGGTGGGGGTATGGAGTAACAAAATAATGACAACAGGATGGTGTGTTAGACTTTGCATCACTAGGTGTGTGTGTCACTCGCAATGAAACATGTTGTTTTAGAGTGTTGGGACTTGCATGATGTGAGACAAACATTCTACAGCAGATTCCATGAAAACCTGTTCAGAGATGTTCCGCCTGATGCGATCTTTGAATTGTTGAAAGAGATTAACATTTTTTCATCGGATCTGATATTTTACAGTGCAAAGATTTTTAACAAACTTTCGGGCGGGTTTTTCGATGTATTTTTAAGAATTGTGTGATTGAATGACTTGTGAGTTGATTTTAACGTGGGGACAGCCCTGATGTGGCCCTTTGTGGTCGGCTGGGCTATAAGCAACATGGCCTTACATTACCTTACCTTACTTGGTGATGACATTACTGTCATGACGCAAGTTTACTTTTAGCATCGACCTAATGATGCCACTCCACTTATGACGTGATTACACAGTCTGTTGTCCTTGAAAAACAGCAGTGTGTATTCAAGGCATCTATCTATCTATCTATCTATCTATCTATCTATCTATCTATCTATATATATATATATATATATATATATATATATATATGTAGAGAGAGAGAGAGAGAGAGAGAGAGTGAGTGAGTGTGTGTGTGTATGTGTGTGATACAGAGAGAGAGAGAGAGAGAGAGAGAGAGGGGGGGCTACGGACGGAAAAGGGAGAGAGATGCTGGAGTGGGGTACATGTGTAAGCACGCAATTCTTCTGTTTCCCCAGCCGCTCTAGACTCCCCTTTCCTGCTTCACATACATTCACACTTGCTCCTGCACGACTCTCTCTCTCTCTCTCTCTCTCTCTCTCTCTCTCTCTCTCTCTCTCTCTCTCTCTCTCTCTCTCGCCGCCCCCCCCCCCCCCTCGCTGTCTCTCTGCACCCGTAGGGATTTCTTTCAAAACAGACAACGTCCCCGCTGAAGTGCTGTGCGAATCACTTTTTGTACTCCCAGTTCTTATAGAACAGGGAGTACTTTACAATGGGAACGAAGAAAATGCTGTCTGTGTGTCTGTCTGTCTGTCTGTCTCTCCGTCCGTTGTCAAAATGTGTTCCACTCGCTCCAGACAAAACTGCTGGGCCGATCTTTCGGAAGATTCGTAGGTATGTTCATTATGGGTCACGGATGATGCCCGATGTTTTAGTTTACCGTTATAGCCGTTACTAAAGGCTATAAGGGCCCATAACTGTTTTACTTTTTTGTGGAATATCTCAGAAATTACTAGGCCGATCTTTCTGAAAATTTGTAGGTATGTTCATTATGGGTCACGGATTATGCCCGACGTTTAGTTTACCGTTATAGCCTTTACTAACGGCTGTAACGGCCCATAATGGTTTTCTTCTTTATGGAAAACCTCAGATAGTACTTGGTCGATCTTTCTGAAAATTTGTAGGTATGTTCATTATGGGTCACATTCATTATGGGTCACATTCATTATTCATAACGGCTATAACGGCCCAAAACGGTTTTTAATCTTTATGGAATATCTCAGGTGTATTCAAGATAAACTGGGAATACGTTTATATGCTTTTTATCTTGTCTTTAATTAATTCATCAGTTAGTCTTGTCCGCCCCCCCCCCCCCTCTCTCTCTCTCTCTCCCACTCTGTTTTTTCTCTCTCTGTATGTCTGTCTCTGTTTCTGTCTCCCTCCCCTCTCCTCTCATTCTCTCTCTCTCTCTCTCTCTCTCTCTCTCTCTCTCTCTCTGTCTCTGTCAGTATGTCTGTCACTCTCGGTGTCTCTTGGTTTCTCTCTCTGTCTCTGTCTCCCCCCCTCCTCTCTCTCTCTCTCTCTCTCTCCTCTCTCTCTCTCTCTCTCTTTCTTACTGTTTGTCCGTCTCTCTTTCCTCCCCACCCCGCCCCTCCCCCTTCTTGCTTTCCCCACCCCCACACCTTTTCCCCTGCATCCCACCATCCTTTTCCCCCCCACACTTGCTGACCACGACAGTCGTGTTGATAATGTTGTTATCTGTCCGTCTTCTTGTTGCAGAATAAGTTGTGGTCGTGTTGATAATAATCCTAACCCTCCGTCTTCTGGTTGCAGAATGAGTTGTGGTCGTGTTGATAATGTTGCTGTCTGTCTTCTTGTTGCAGATTGAGTTGTGGTCGTGTTGATAATGTTGCTGTCTGTCTTCTTGTTGCAGATTGAGTTGTGGTCGTGTTGATAATGTTGCTTTCTTCTTGTTGCAGAATGAGTTGTGGTGGTGGTGTTGATAATGCTATCTGTCTTCTTGTTGCAGATCGAGTTGTGGTCGTGTTGATAATGCTATGTCTTCCTGTTGCAGATTTGAGTTGTGGTCATGTTGATAATGCTATCTGTCTTCCTGTTGCAGATTGAGTTGTGGTCATGTTGATAATGCTATCTGTCTTCCAATTGCAGAATGAGTTGTGGTCATGTTGATAGTGCTATCTGTCTTCTTGTGGCTGATTGAGTTGTGGTGGTGTTGATAATGCTGTCTGTCTTCTTGTTGCTGATTGAGTTTGTGGTCATGTTGATAATGCTATCTGTCTTCTTGTTGCTGATTGAGTTGTGGTGGTGTTGATGATGCTATCTGTCCTCTTGTTGCTGATTGAGTTGTGGTCATGTTGATAATGCTGTCTGTCCGTCTTCTGGTTGCAGAATGAGTTGTGGTCATGTTGATAATGCTGTCTGTCCGTCTTCTGGTTGCAGAATGAGTTGAGTGGTCATGTTGATAATGCTGTCTGTCCGTCTTCTGGTTGCAGAATGAGTTGTGGGCGTCAGTAGTGAGTGAGAGCGGACTGTGCAGAGATCGACTACACACGCTCATCCAGCTTCTGTGACCAGTCACTCACCGAGTTCTTCGAAGACACAAGTAACACTGAGTAACTCCACTGTCACATGCACACTGAGTGACTCCACCGTCACATGCACACACTGAGTGACTCCACCGTCACATGCACACTGAGTGACTCCACTGTCACATGCACACTGAGTGACTCCATGCACACTGAGTAACTCCACCGTCACATGCACACTGAGTGACTCCACCGTCACATGCACACTGAGTGACTCCACTCACATGCACACTGAGTGACTCCACCGTCACATGCACACTGAGTGACTCCACCGTCACATGCACACTGAGTGACTCCACTGTCACATGCACACTGAGTAACTCCACCGTCACATGCACACTGAGTGACTCCACCGTCACATGCACACTGAGTGACTCCACCGTCACATGCACACTGAGTGACTCCACTGTCACATGCACACTGAGTCACTCCATGCACACTGAGTAACTCCACCGTCACATGCACACTGAGTGACTCCACCATCACATGCACAGTGAGTAACTCCACCGTCACATGCACACTGAGTGACTCCACCGTCACATGCACACTGAGTGACTCCATGCACACTGAGTGACTCCACCGTCACATGCACACTGAGTGACTCACTGAGTGACTCCACCGTCACATGCACACTGAGTGACTCCACCGTCACATGCACACTGAGTGACTCCACTCACATGCACACTGAGTGACTCCACCGTCACATGCACACTGAGTGACTCCACCGTCACATGCACACTGAGTAACTCCATGCACACTGAGTAACTCCACCGTCACATGCACACTTTTCTCGAGTCGTCTGTCGGCCACAGCTGCCTGTTTGTTGTTGGGGATCTCTTTCATGCGCGCGTGTGTTTTGTCTTGTGGCGTTGTGAGAGAGTGCCAGGGTCTGTGGTGGGTCAGATACAGTGGCCACTGTGTTTGGGGCGAGACCTGAGGGCTGAGTACAGGCTATCATGGAACGTGTGGACGAAGGTGTATGATGGTGAAGTTTGGAACAGGTGTGTTCTCCAAAGGTGTGATGGTGAAGTTTGGAACAGGTGTTGTCCAAAGGTGTATGATGGTGAAGTTTGGAACAGGTGTTGTCCAAAGGGGTGTGATGGTGAAGTTTGGAACAGGTGTTCTCCAAAGGTGTGATGGTGAAGTTTGGAACAGGTGTTGTCCAAAGGTGTATGATGGTGAAGTTTGGGACAGGTGTTGTCCAAAGGGGTGTGATGATGAAGTTTGGAACAGGTGTTGTCCAAAGGTGTATGATGGTGAAGTTTGGAACAGGTGTTGTCCAAAGGGGTGTGATGGTGAAGTTTGGAACAGGTGTTGTCCAAAGGGGTGTGATGGTGAAGTTTGGAACAGGTGTTGTCCAAAGGGGTGTGATGGTGAAGTTTGGAACAGGTGTTCTCCAAAGGGGGGGGGGGGGGGGGGGGAACCGTTGGCTTTATGATTTGTCCCGTTCGGTAATCCCACCCAGGAAGGTGTTTGTCGGCACCGCTCTGTTTCCACCATCTACGCAGAAGTCGTACGAGGCCTGTCTGTTCTGTCTGTGTCTGTGTCTGTGAAGATTGGCGTTGTGTGGGCCTTTGTAGCCCGGTCCCATGGAAACAGGCGCACTCGGAGCACTCCCAAGAGAACCTAGTGCTGGACGAACTAAGTGTTGAGATGTTGAGGGGGGAGGGGGGGGGGGGCGTGGTGGTTGAGATGTTGGTTAGGGAGGCCTTTAGCTCTCTTTCCATTCTGTCTGCCGTTTGGAGCGTTTCTTTTCCATACACCTCGCGAGAGAGGGCGGGAAGAGAAGGGCGGGGAGGGGGGGGGGGGGGGGGGGGGGGGAGGGGTGGAAGGGTGGAAGGGTGGGGGGGGGGGTGGTTGCTCGGTGGTCAGGATGGAGGAGAGAGATTTTCGTTCTTTTTCGTTTCTTTTTTTCTTTTTTTTTTTTTTTTTTTTCCCACCATTTTCCCAGTTTCTTTTTTCTTTCTTCGGTTCTTGCCGACATTCTTCTCTTTCTAACCCACTTATTTCTCTTCTCTTTTTTTTTTTCTTTCTGTCTGTCACTCTTCCACTGTGTCCTTTTGTTGGTTTGATTTTTTTCCCCCAACAATTCGTGCTTTTGTTTTCTTTTTTTTTATTTTCTTTATGAATGTGTGTGTGTGTGTGTGTGTGTGTGTGTGGTGTGTGTGTAAATTTCTTCATTGTTTTCCTTTTTTGTGTTATTCTCCGATTTTATTCTCTTCGACGTTCATTTCTTCGTTTTCTTTTTTTTTTTTTTTCCCCTCCTGTCTTTCCATTGCTTCCGTCTTCTTC
>JADBJO010011572.1:46087-58587 GCA_016801955.1 Conus betulinus | reverse complement strand
ATAACATGGCAACGCCAAGTGAAATCAACATCAGTTGCGATCCCCCACAGCCAAAAAAGTCACGAGGGGGTAGCAGATATTGTGCTGTAGGCGAGTGCAGCAGCTCACCAGGAGACGGATATTCTTTGCACAAATTTCCATCTGATCCAGATACTCGAAAGAAGTGGATTCGGTTCGTGCAAACATGCCGGGCCGTTAAGTTCTTTTTACCACTTCAGTTCCTGCTGGACAACGGAAACGAGCTATTCCTACAATTAACGAGCCCGTTCGAGTGGACACGAAGTCGGCGATCCCGATCAACAACTTCGTCTGCATTGTGTATACTTTGAAGGCAGAATGGTAAGCTGGTACAGATGAGTACGATAGTCGCACGTTTATTCTGTTCTTATCTATGGTAGATCACTCTTGTTAAATTGATTGAACGTGGTAAGGAGGGAAAAGAAGGTCAAGAATGCCACAGTTAACAAAATAAAAGGTGGTACATTCTATCTAAGGGTAAGTGTTTGCCCAATTTTATTGAGGACCGACAAAGTGAGAAGCGAATTTCACATTCAGACCTTTTGAGTTAAAATATAGCAGCAAATATCCCTCAGACTGAAGGAGTACTCTCTTTCATCACGGAATACTTCATCGATGACGCAGAAGAATTAGTTATTGTGAAACTTGTGCAAACTTCAGGGAAGAGAATCTCCGTTCGTCGTCCACGCGTGATCACATCAAGAAGTCGGTAGTTTCCTTTGAGACTTTGGTAAAGCCCGTATGCCTTTGGAATGCTGTGCTCGGGCGTCCAGCTGGAACTGAATAGCTCGTTTCCATGGTCCAGCTGGAACTGACGTGGTAAGAAGAACTTTGCGTTCAAACTGATAAGGTAAAGGCCTTGCAGAAACATCCCCAGAGTCAGATTGGCTGTCGCAATCATAGTCACTGCTTTTACATGACAAATTAAATTCCAAGCGAGATGTGCAAGAACGATCACAATCGCGTTCTATCGCCATCGCTGACACTCACGTGACGTCATATCCAAGAGAAGTTAAGCCATGCGAAGATTTAGTTGATTACCTCCCGTTTTCTTGATTACAGGTGAAATGCCCACTTTCGCAGATCAATTTTGTATGATCGGGAGCGAATCGGATGTTTATTTTATGAATTTATCGTACATTTCATATTTCTGCATAAGCTGACCAATTATTGAGAACCTCTAAAGCAAACCTTTAAGATGCACGTGGATCTTTGATCGTTCGGCAAGAAGCATTATGTACGTGGAGAGTAACTCGTTCAGTCAAAATAATGAACAGTTACTTCCCTTAGTGAATGGTGTTTGTGCGGCACGGGTGTCACTGGTCGACACTCCCAGAGTGCCCTTCTTGTCCATTTATTTGTTTGCCTCGACTAGTGTTTTTTTTTTTTTTTTTTTTTTTTTTTTTTTTTTTTTTTAAAGTAATGTTATTATTTGTAATTAAATTATCGATACATTCTCCAGTTTGGTGCCTCAGTAGGACCCAACGCAGGTATGGGAGAATGGTGGAAGGAGGATTACAGTGAAGACTTCCAGCTTTCATTCTGTGTACGTTTTGCAGGCTGCTTGAGAAAAATAAATAAAACGCAAATGTGCAGATATTTGTGACTTCCAATGGTCATCTTTCTATCACTTGTTAGAAAGGTCAAAGTTAAATGATTAGAGACTTTGCCTGCAGTGCTGACGGATGGATGAGAATTCGAACCTCTTGTGGAGTCGTTTCTTTCTTTGTGTTGTTTTTTTTTCTCTTCTTTTCTTTGTAAAGGCTTGAAAAGCCTGTCATCTATTTACTTATAAAAGGGCATTTAAGTCAAAGTGAATGAAGGCGCCAAGACATGAGCATCAGCCTCTTACACAGTTCACTGTCCCTGTAGCAATACCCCTTAGGACTTTCATCCTTTCTGGACTGTAGCTAAGCAATTGTTCACGTGCAAAGATGTGGTACAGTTTTGTGCGCGCACGCACATCTTATTGCGTTTGTGCGCGCGCGCGCGCGCGCGCGCGCGCGCGCGCGCGCGTGTGTGTGTGTGTGTGTGTGTGTGTGTGTGTGAGCGCGTGGGCGTGCATGTGCATATGTATGAGACAGATGGAGAGAGGAAAGGAGAGAGGGGGGGAACGCGCATATACAGCTTGATGAATTGTTTACAGCGCTGATGAATTTCTTGCAGAAAGGAAACACAGCGATTAAAATGCATCTGTCACTGGCAGGCTCAGCTGTTTTGATATTGCTTCTGCTGTTTGCCTTGGGCAACTTCGTTGGTAAATCTTTCTGTCTGTCTGTCTGTCTGTCTGTCTGTCTGTCTGTCTGTCTCTCTCTCTCTCTCTCTCTCTCTCTCTCTCTCTCTCTCTCTCTCTCTCCTTCTCTGTCTGTGTCTGTCTGTTTATCTCTCTCTTTTCTCTCTCTGTGTGTGTGTGTCTATCTCTCTCTTTACTTCTCCCTTCCTCCTTCTTTGTGTCTGTGATTTAAAGCTCTGTATCCCTCATCGAGGGAGGACAAGTAGATTCTACAGCACATCTACTATGTCCAGGACAGACATGGGTTGACACGTGTTGGAGAAATCCCCTTCTGGTTCTGATGACACTGAGGTTTTGCAAGTGAAATCGAGAACAGCTTAGTCTCAATCTGTCTGGAGAGGAGAGATGTGGAGAGAAAGGAAACGTTGGGGGGGGGGGGGGGGTGGGGGGGGGGGGGGGGGGGGGGGATGCGAAGGTGTCATTGCTACACCATTTTTGTTTCCACCTCTTAGAAAATGGCAAGCGACATCCTTTCCTTCCATAAAAATATCAAACAGAGGGAGTAATGTAAAATGGATAGATGCACAAATACAGAAGACCTGCTGTCTGCTTAAAAAGCCTTCATTGTTTTAGAGCCAACAAGATTAACCAATTAAAAAAGACTCTTTAAACTAGTTGACAAGCAGTATCATAATTATAAAAGTGCGGTGACTCTGTCAATGGAACTGCATTCAGCAAACCGTGCAGATCAACCACATTAGCAGCCTGTTCAACATAGGAAAGGCAACGATTTGCTCAGACTCTCTCCAACATTCACGTTTCAAAGACTGTTTCACATATTGTGCTCCGTCAGTGATTGGCATTTTAGCCCGACTGCTGTAACACTACAATCTGTTTCAGTCTTCTTGTCACATTTTGTCTCTCAGTGGTGATATTCACACATACGAAATGATTCATCAGAGAAAACACCATGGATTGCTATTTCACCAGACGGCCTGTGTAAGAAGCAACGAATTTTTCTTTTATGTTCTACCTGCCTCAGTAAGATGGTCAACGAGTTCTGTACTGTGTACTTCCTGACTGGAGGCAAATTGCCACCACGCCTGTCGAAACGGCTCCATCACTAGGACACAAGACACCAAGTGAAATGTTTGCCCTAGTTGGTTCTTCCCTCTACTGGCTGTTGTTCTTGCTATTGAGCGTACATGAGTCTGCACTGGTTTTGTGAGAATGTTCTAGAAAGTGTTTGTCTCATTTTTGTTTGTCTCTATTGTATCTGAAATGTGTTCACGTCATTCAAGACGACCAGACCATCTAAAAGCTGACGAAATCTCAAGAGATTTTTACAGCACTAAGGACCTTGGAAGGTTTCGGGCTGTCGATCAGAGTAGGGAGATTTTCGAGAAGTGGAATTGTAAATATGAGATCGGGCATTGTCGTCTGAAGACATCAAAAACAACCCTGGCAGCCTTTTTTTGTACTGGCGAGGCACCGCATTCCTAAGTAAAATCAGTAATATTTATCCCAGCACCACACTGCTGTAGTGGGTCTTTGATGTAGTCAACCCAATCTATCACAGCACCACACCAGTGTAAGCACCACACCGTGCAGTGTTTCTCTGATGTGTTTATAACACCAGCTGTCCCAGCACAACACCACTGCAGTTTCTTTGATGGTGTTAGTACCATCTATCCAAGCCCCACATCGTTGCAGTGTTTCTTTGATGTAATCAGTATCACCTGTCCTTGATCGACACCATTGCAATTTTTTTAAGTGATCAGTACTATCCCAGGACCATACCACTGCAGCATTTCTTTGATATGGTCTCTGCCACATATTCAGCAAGTCCTTTCTTTGACGTGGTTAATACTCTCTATCCCAGCCCCATATGGCTGCAGTTTTGCTTTGATATAGTAAATGCTGTCTATTCCAGCACCACACAGTTGCTGTGTTTCTTTGATGTAATCAATACTATCCCAGGCCCGAATTCTGTACAATGGAGACACACCCAACCCATTCCTGTCACAAGTGGCGTAAAACAAGGCTGTGTTTTGGCACCCACTTTGTTCAGTGTTACGTTCTCTACAATGCCGACTGACACCTTCAGAGAAGGACACGTAGGCATTGACATCAGATTCAGAAAAGATGGAAAGCTGCTTAACCTCAAAAGACTCCAGGCAAAAGTAAGATTTTGACAGACATCATCAGGGATTCTCTCTGTGCTGATGACTGCGCTCTCGACACGCAGTTCAGCATCGACAAGTTTTCCGTAGCATGCACCAACTCCACTATAAACACAAAGACGATAAAAGTTCTGCATCCACTCGAGCCAAGCAGACCATACACTGAGCTTAACATTACAGTCAATGGTGAGTAAATTCACCTACCTTGGCAGCACACTGTCCCAGGACGTCACCTCGACGAAGCAGTGAGCAATGGAATTGCGAAAGGAAGTGCAGCCTTTGGCAGACTACACATCAATGTTGGAATAAAAGAGGCATAAGTCTATAGAACAAGCTGAAGGTGTACAGAGCAGTTGTTCTCCCCAAGCTCGTCTATGCAAGTGAAACGTGGACAGTGTACCAATGGCATGCCAAGAAGCTGAATCGCTTCCACACAACCTGCTTCAGAAGATTGTTAAATATATGAAACGTTAGGACAAAGATCCCAGACACAGGTGCTCGACCAAGCAGGCCTGCCTAGCATCCACACCATCCTGATGCTGTCTCAGCTTCGATGGTCATGTTATGTAGCTGGCATGCCAGACCACCAGCTACCCAAGAGACTTTCTATGGTAAGCTGCAACAAAAAACGCTTCTAAGAGACTCTCACAATATCCTGAAAAGCGTTTAATATCAACCTTGACACAGGGAAAAAAACTGCTATGGATTGAGCTATACGGCGATTCTCTATCCACAAAGGCACTAATTTACGGGAAGAAAGGAGGACAGCTGCGGCACAAACACAAGAGACAGGCAAGGAAAGCCTGCTCCAGCAATCAAAAACAGGTCTTCCACATTACCTGTTCAAGCTGTCACCGCACACTTCGTGCACGCACCAGACTTCTGCAGTATTTCTGTGTTCTTGTCAATGTCATCCATTCTAGTATTACAAAACTGTGGAGTTTCTTTGATGTGGCCAATGTAATGTATCCCAACACCACACTGCTGTATTGTTTCATATGGTCAGCCTAGTGTATTCCAACCCCAAACTGACAATGCTGCAAGTTTTTTTTTAAATATGTGGTCAATACTGTGTATCCCATCACCACGCCACTGCATTGTTTCTTTAATGTGGTCAGTACCATCTATCCCAGCACCATAACCCTGTAATTTTTGTTTGATGTGGTCAGTACCATCTATCCCAGCACCATAACCCTGAAAGTTTTGTTTGATATGGTCAGTGCCATCTGCCCCCAGCACCATAAGCCTGTACTTTTTGTTTGATTTGGTCAGTGCCATCTATCCCAGCACCATAACCCTGTAATTTTGTGTTTGATGTAGTCAGTGCCATCTATCCCAGCACCATAACCCTGTAATTTTTGTTGATTTGATGTCAGTACCATCTATCCCAGCACCATAACCTTGTGATTTTTGTTTGATGTGGTCAGTGCCATCTATCCCAGCACCATAACCATGTAAATTTTGTTTGATGTAGTCAGTGCCATCTATCCCAGCACCATAACCCTGTAATTTTGTTTGATTTGGTCAGTGCCATCTATCCCAGCACCATAACCCTGTAATTTTTGTTTGATTTGGTCAATACCATCTATTCCAGCACCAATAACCCTGTAATTTTTGTTTGATGTAGTCAGTGCCATCTATCCCAGCATCATAACCCTGTAATTTTTGTTTGATGTGATCAGTACCATCTATCCCAGTACCATAATCCTGTAATTTTTGTTTGATTTGGTCAGTACCATCTATCCCAGCGCCATAACCCTGTATTTTGTTTGATTTGCACAGAACCATCTATCCCAGCACCACATCACTCCACTTTTTTTTTTTCGAAGCGTCGATATTATCATCTCCATCATCATGCTGTTGTCATGTTTCTTTGTTGTGGTCAGTACTACTGAACTATCAGTACTATTGACCCCATCACAACACCGCTGCTGTGTTTCTTGGATGTGGTCAATACCCCGTATCCAAGCAACACATGATTTCAAGGTTTCTTTGAGATGGCCAGTACTATCTATTTCAGCATCATACAGCTGTAGTTTTGTTGATGTGATTAGTATCATCTATTCCAGCAGTACACCATTAGCCATGCACCGTTTCTTTGATGCGGTAGTCAGTTCCATCTATACCAGGACTGCTTGCAGTGTTTCTTTGGTTGGTCAATACTATCCATATCTGCCACCACACCATTGCTTGACTTTTGTTTGATGTGATCATATAATCTACTCTAGCACCACACCAGTGTGCAATTTCTTGCATGTGGTCAATATCATCTATCCAAGCACCATAGAACTGAAGGGCTTCACAGATGTGGTCAGTACCATCTATCCCAGCACCACACCACTGTAGTATTCCTTTGACGTGGTCAGTATCATCTACCCTAACATCGCATTATGCCGTGTTTCTTTGATATGGTCAATTCTATCTTTCCTAGCTGCAGAGTTTCTCTACCGTAGTTAATATTCTGGTGTGACAATGACAGGGTACAATATTAGCAGCATGAATTTTAGACAAAGAAATCTATAGTGACTATGGCATTGTACAATGATAGTGGTATGGATATCACAAAGAAGAATCTGCTTTGACGATGGCATGGTACAATATTGATGATGTTGATTCTCAACAGGTTCACTCAACGTGAAGGGTGTCTAGTAGTACAGATAATACCAATGTGTACAGTCTTGTCTATTCTAGAGGAAGTGGCTACCAAGTTCACCTTTGGAAAACAAAAGACCTTTTTTAAATGAAGATAATTCTTTAATGACGATAAAAAAACGCTACACAATCATTACCTGTGACATGTGTGGTCAGTCCCTGCCCTCCATCATTTCTGTCTCATTCTTTTCCTTGTGTCATACTTTTTGTAGCATATTTGTTGTCTTTTGTCAGTACTAAATGGAATCTGGAGACGTGAAACAATCATGTCCCTAGTGGCCTTCTCTGCAGTAAGTGTTGATTGTAAGGACAATGATCGATACAGGCTGCTCATCCGTCAGTATCAACGTAAATGAACGGTCAGTATCCCTGCTTCTTCCAGGGGTCCAGCCAGGACACATAACAAGAGATGTGGACAATGGACAGCTCACAGACAACCGCCGTAACCTGCAATCGCGGCGGTAGGTATTCTGTCATATCTTCTGTCCATTATCATTTTGAAAAAAAAAATGGAGATGTCCTATTGTTGTCCCTCAGGACTTTCTTTGTTCTAACTCTGGAATGTCTACCCTCTTCGGAGCACTTTGTTGGGATTTGGCGAGACACACTTTATCAAGCAAGCTTATGACTATTGATATTAGTGCTGCTGTTGTTATCCTTTTCCCTACATGAACTCTATGAGCAACCTTATTCTTTTGTGTTTTCCATACTGTTAAAGCATTTGTGTGTGTGTGTGTGTGTGTGTGTGTGTGTGTGTGTGTGTGTGTGTGTGTGTGTGTGTGTGTGTGTACTTATTTTATTTTTATATTACAATCTTTCCCATTTTTATAATAATAATAATAATAATAATAATAATATAATAATATACTATTATACTATTATCATAACTATGACTATATTTGCAATAGCAGTACTGTACTAGTAGCAGTAGCAGCAGCACTAGCAACACCAGTAGCAGTAGAATTGATAGTAGTAGTAGTTCTAGCAGTAGCAGTAGTAAATGTCGTCGTCGTCGTCGTAGTAGTAATAGTAGTAGTAGTAGTTGTGTGTTGCGATGGTAGTTGTAGTAGTGGTAAACGTAAAACTACGTCTACATTGCTCAGATCTTACTTGCTATCCAATTTTCTAGATGATGATGATGATCGCTCGTCGTCGTCATCATCATCATCATCATCATCATCATCATCATCATCATCATCATCATCATCATCATCATCATCATCATCACCACTATCAGAAGTGAAAGTATTTATTATAACCATGTTATTTCTTTTTTTTTCTAGATCACCGTCATTATTACCATAATACTTAATCAGTAGTCAGTAGTAGTAGTAGTAGTAGTAGTTGTTGTTGTTGTTGTTGTTGTTCTTGTTGTTGTTAGTAGTAGTAGTTGTTGTTGTTGTAGTAGTGGTGGTGGTGGTGGTAGTAGCAACAGCAGCAGCAGCAGCAGCAGCAGCAGTAGTAGCAGTAGTAGTAGTAGTAGTAGTAGTAGTAGTAGTAGCAGCAGTAGTAGTATTATTATTGTATCACTACTATTATTACCATCACCATCATCATCATCATCATCATCATCATCATCAACATCATTGTTACTTACTATCATTAGTAGTAGTAGTAGTACTACTGTTATAAATAATAATATAATAATATTATTATTATAACAGTATTATTATCACGATTGTTATTAATAATATCATTATTATTATTACTATTGTTATTATATCATTATCATTATGAGTATTATTATTATATAATTACTATCATCTTATTATCATCGCAATCATCACCGTTATTATTATTAGTATTTTTTTTTATGATTACTATTGTTATCATCATCATCATTATTATTATTATTATTATTATTATTATTATTATTATATCATCACCATCATCATTATTATCGTTGTCATTGCTTTTATATTATTATTATGATTATCACTATTATCACCATTATTATAACAATTACTATGATTAATATTATTATTGCTGTTGTTGTTGTTGTTGTTGCTGTTGTTCTGGTTCTGGATATTTCTGTTGTTGATGTGGTTGTTGTTGTTGTTGTTGTGGTTGTTATCAATATCATTATTATTATTATCATCATTATTATCATTCATATGTGTTGTTGTATTGTTGTTGTTATTATCCGTTATTATTATCATTATTATTATTATTATTATTATTGTTAATGTCATTCGACCTGTATCTTCTCTTCTTCAACCTTTTCCCTCTTGTCTTTATTTCTATTCTGCAGTTTTAGCTTTTTCCCCGCACCACAGTTTGCACCAGACCAAAGCAATACACGACTTTTCTCCTTCTGTTCACATTGTTTTGAATGTTGCTATCCTGCCTGATTGGGGCCCAATAGGTCGAAAACGTATTGTGTGTGTTTTGTACTTTTTTCCTTCGTTTGGCGGCTTGGTAATTCTGTTTTTGTTTTCTGTGTTTCAGCTCCCAGCTGCAGTCACCCCACTTTCAAATCTGTCATTATCATTGCTATTACTACTACTATTATTACATTATTGTCGTTGGTGTTGCTGTTGTTATTGTGGTTAACACAAAACTTCAGAACCAACCAATACAATTTGACGGGAAGATGGAATGCAGCTCACAGATAAATCCATTACATTTTGGTTCAGATCTGTGATCAAGGATCCAGATGAAATGGCGGACTAAGGATCTGTTCCTGTTGTTGACAGCACATGACCACAGTTTTTCCACTGAACATATCAAGCACGAGGAGGTTACTGCTTTGAATGATAATGACTTTTCAGTGGAAAATAAATTTAGTAATACAGATATTTATTTTCTAATTTTGTATTTTTTCAAAGTAAATAGGAAATAGTTCCTGCAGTCCGTATCAAATGCTACTTTCCCCTGGTTCCAAAAATAACTTATTTCATTAAACAGACCGATTTCAGCTATCGTTATCCCCGGCTTTAACAGAGGTATGCACTCTCCAAATTGCTCTTGTCTTAAAGAAAAAATAAATAAAATAAAAAACCTCATGAAGAGATTGATAGCAGGTCCTCACAGAAGAAACCCCTCTCAAGCAAGTGTTTCAGCCCTGAAATCCTCACACTCTAAGCCTGGGCCGCATCCAGTTCATGGCTCTCCAGATGCCCTTCTGCCGCCATTTTTTCTCTTTATCCTTGCACTACCGGGATTCGAGCCTGCACCTTCTGTATCGGTTGGCCTTTCAAAGCGTGCCATTTTAGACTGATGTCTTAATGCACATCGCTAACGGACACTTGTTCTACACTGAGAATTTAAGCCTGATGAAGTTTACTTTTGTTCCGCCTTGATCTGATCCACATGCTATTACTTTAAGGGTTCTGGACCTCCTCTTACCAGAAATCCCAAGCTGTTTTATTAGATCATATACCGTTAAGCATACAACCCCCCCCCCCCCCCCCCCCCCCCTTACTCCAACCTATATGGCGAAGACTTGGACTTGGGAGCAAGATTACCTAAAGCTTTTGGCTTGACTGGCCTACTTCTCAGTCTTGTAGATGTGAGCTTGGTCCAACCCTCGTTTGTATGGCAGGATAAGTTCGATCAGAGTCATTAGTTTTGAAAAACCTGAGTGGAGAACAATATCTGTGATCTCCATGTCACTCTTCTTGATGATCTTGGGTGGTTCTTCAATTCTAGAAGGTCCGAGGTGCATTCGAGATCATACACTCCATCCAGTATTCCATGTTTTTGATATCATAGTTCTTCCAGATCATGATTTGTGGCTCATGCTGTGTAGAACTTCATTGTTGGAGCTTCTGGTGGTGTAGTGGTGCCCTTCGATGGTGCCAACCACATTGCGATCTCCTTGAGCACTTGGTTGTGCCTTCATGTGTACCTTCCCTGGGTTAGCGCCACTTTGCATTAACTCAGCACATATCCCCACTGCTTGTCCTCCGTGGCAGAGTGGACATGAAGGATCATCTGATTCTCCCAATTAACCAGCTTTGATTTCGAAGGCACAAGGTCACATACAGATTTGATGATGAAGTTGACCTTAAGAGGTACCAAATGCCAGGTACTTCAAGGTGAAACTTTCTTAGCTTGAAATTCATCTTGGATGAAACAACTGACCTGTCTGCTCCAACATTGTGTGTATCTCATCTTCCTCTGTGGAAAGCACCATTCTGCTATGCGTGAAGGCTTTTAAAGGGGGCGTTTGGCACTCATTTCCGAGGTCTGGCGATCCTGTAAGACTCTTGGCAGCTTTCGAGATACCTCCGTTGCCAATATAAACACAATTGAAAAACATCGCACAGCCAATTGCTATGTCCAGTTGCAGGTTGATCATTTTGTTGTTGTTGTCGTCGTCGTCGTCGTCGTCGTCGTCGTCGTCGTTGTTGTGTTGTTGTTGTTGTGTGTGCAGAACCTCATTGAGAAGCCATGGAAGTACTTTGTTCTTTGGAACATGATACATCTGAAGGGCCAGTTGAATCATTTGTGTGGAACATATCCATATACATTTGACAGATCGAACCACCCCATGTCGAGAGCTGTTTCTGTGCATTAGCTCTTTGGATTGCTTCCCACTTAATAGTGGCATATTCTACTCAGCCAGAGACGTATGGGATGCTTTCTGGACGAACAAATCGAAGAACTCGTTTTCTGAAAGTCTTTATTCAGTCGAGCTGCCATGACAGTTCAGAAGTGATACTGGTCGAAACTGATTGATGTCACTCGAGTTCTGCTTTTGGGGAATGTACTCTCAATTAGTTCTCATCCACTGGTAGCCGATCTTCAAGTTCCTCATTGCAGATCTTATCATCATGCAGAGCCACTCAAAGATGTTGGGACATTTCTTTCACAGCAAATATGGTATTCCATACGATCTGGGCGAAGATTTGGCTCTGACTTTCTTAATCACATTCTTTACCTCATCCAGTTTTGGTGGCTTATCACCAAACTTTTCCTCTGGTACTGCTGCACTAAGGCCTGGATTTCAAATGGTTCTTTGTTACGATGGTCCGAATATGTTTCCCTGAGATGATGCTCGGGAAATTCTTCATCCACAGTAAGTGTTCCAGATTTTGGCACCTCGATTTGTTTTCCGATAAACTGGAAGGGGTCTCTGAAGAAGCAATCTTGGGTTTTCTTCTTTTTGCTCTATCTCTTTATTTCTGATTCTGCGGTGCTGAGGGCGATGGTTTGTGCTTTCGGGTCTTTTCAGAGGTTATTCAACCTTTCTTCTCAGCTTCTGAGGAAGCCTTCATCTGTTTTGTTTTTTTGTTTGTTTTGTTTTTTTCATCGAAGATTGTTCTTTTTCTTCCGGATGTTATCCGTCTCTGGCAGGCGTCTTGATTTCTGACGAGGTGTCTCCGGTTTTAGTTGTTTTCACACCACAGGCGTTCCTACAGGTTCTGTAGACAATGTGGCTACATGTGGATAATGTGTGCGTGCTCCAG
>JADBJO010011572.1:38587-41087 GCA_016801955.1 Conus betulinus | reverse complement strand
ACACACACACACACGCACGCACGCACGCACGCACACACACACACACACACGCACACACGCACGTACAAACACACACATACACAAACACACGCGTGCATGCACACACGCATGCATGCACGTACGGCCTCCATCACGATCAGCAAGACAATCACAACTACTGACAGTATTACACACACACACACACACACACACACGCGCGCGCGCGCGCGCGCGCGCGCACACACGCTTGCACACACGTACGCATCTCATCATGATTATCGTTGGCATGATCATCACGCGCGCGCACATGCTGTGCTGAGAATGATGTATATATCGTCACAAATTTTGGTGTAGCAGATATACTGTACAGGTTCAAAATTACACATTTTTTCTCCCCAAATGCTAATCATACATTCTGCTTATGGATGAAATAGATACTGGTCATAAAACAACGTGGAAATAACAAAAGTTTCCATCAGACAATGAGCTTTGACTTTAAGATGAAAAAACTTGTCTAATCTCATCCCGTATTTACTCTATTGTATGTGTTCATGTTATATGAAGGGTCGATATTGCATCTTGTGTGTGTATCAAACCACATAAATCGACAACATTTGCTGATAATACGATTTTGTTTCAGACATACATTTTTCCTATTTGAAAAATAGTTTCAAACAAAACAAGGATGGAACCGTTTTTATCTTCTTCTTCTTCTTCTTCTTCTTCTTCTTAAGAAATCACTCTGGAATCTCCACACCATCAAACCTGAGTCACACTGGACAAATAGTAATAAACAAATAATAAACTATTCAATGTAGACTCCCCTTTGATAAAGCTGTACAAAATTCAATCTCATTGAGTACAACACATTTTGTGTATCTTCTTTCAAACCTCATTCATTTTGAGTATCAGCGGATACCAGAGTAAGTTTGCCTTGCAGTAAACCTGATCATCATTCCCCGTTTTTGCTCGTTTAGAATCTGGTGTCAAAAGTTCTAGCAACAGGTCTTGTTCCCCGTCTGTAAAATGGGTGGACAATGTTTTTTTATTTCTTACATGGCTTGTCACTCTTTCGCTGTGAGATGATGTATGAGGTCTGTGGCAAGTCACACTAGGGAAATACTTTCTAAACGCTTATTCAAAGAATGAAATAATAGTACATTAAAGTCTAGATGGGTAATTGTATGTCTTCAGAGAAGCATTCTCCTCTTATTTCTCCTCCACTGGCATTCTGTGAACAGCAGCTTTCACAAAAGAGTAACGAAAAAAAAAAAAAAAAACCCTGCGGCCCCCATTTTACATAATAATGTACACGACCAGGGACAGTGCAGAGAGTGCAAGCAGCAAGAGGACACCAAAACACTTTCTAAAAGTGGCTCTGACCCATTTCTCATCACGCGCCAGACAGAATGTGGCATGGTATGCATTCATTCAACACGTAGGGATGATGCATTACTGTCTTTTCTTACAGAAAATGCATTTTGTTTGTAAAGGTCCTATCGCTACGATCGATCCCATACTCAGTTAACAAAGTTCAATACGCATGCCTGGGCTGAACAGACCAAATGTGCCGAAAATAAATGCAAAATTCCGTATTTTGACTCGTGTGAGGATATAGTGCTGGCGTGAGTGTAGAGGACCCACTGGATGAGTTTATGATTGAGAGTGAAATGAGCCAGTGAACCCTTCCCTGCTCCTCTCCTCATATTTCACTCCCTCTTTCATTGTCTGCTCCCCACCCATAACTCACTCTACCTCTGCCATCACCGCTGTTTTCTTTCCTCCTTAATTTTCTTCATGTATCCAGTGCTTTTTGCTTTGTGCATTCTTAGCATATCCTCTCTGTCCAGTGATGAAGCCAGAAGGCGAATTCTCTGCAATAAAGTCCTGGGTGGAGGAACAAGTTCAACACATGAATTGTTTTATTATAAGTACACACACACACACACACACACACACACACACACACACACACACACACACACACACACAAAGACATAGTTTTAGTACAATTTGCTGACGACAAATGTCTGTGAATGAAAATCACTATGAAAAGAAAAAACCCCATTAAGATCCTTAAATTACATAAAGATCAAATATCAACATGAATTAAACATAAATTAGTAGTTTCTTACATGAAAATGGATTGACACTCTCAGCAGGAAAAACAAATCTAATGCTTTTTAACTCGGATATGACCCCGTAAAACTTCCACAATTTACCCTGAATGGGTCGGTCTTACCATACGTCAAATCTGTTAAATTCCTAGGAGTATATTTAACATCAAAACTCTTATGGAACCAACATATTGAATACATTTTGAATAAAGCAAAAAAAAAAAAAACCCCTTTAAACTTTCTAAAGATCATACGCAAAAAAATGGGGACAAGATAAAGAGAGTTTAACACTCCTATCTTCGGTTCTTGTGCGCTCTAGATTGATTTATGCTCAAGAAGTCTTCTTCAGTGCTCCACAGCATCTACTAAACAAGTTACAAAGTGTAGACTGCAAAGAATATAAA
>JADBJO010011572.1:31087-33587 GCA_016801955.1 Conus betulinus | reverse complement strand
ACATGACAGGGCTGTACTCTACGCTTCCTTTCATAATATATCCCGGCGTCAACCAGGCCCGAGAGATACAGGCACCTGCAGTGTTGGTCAGGAAATTTGAGCAACACTCTCAGAAACGCATCCATTAAGTGGATGAAATTCGACTGTGTGGTCCCAGTTTTCCCAACTGAGTCCGCAGCAAACTCAACTCTGGGTAGGAGCCGGTCGTGGCAGAAAAAACCACATGACTTGTGATGGGATCGAACCCACGGGTTTGAAAGTTCTGTCCCTGAATAGGCCAAGTTAATTGTTTGGCGACGGTAGCTTTCACCATTGTATGTCGCGAAACTGTTCATTTATAGTAAAGGCGCTAAGCGTTCGGTATGGTTAAACGCAAAGAGTATTGCTATGTCTCAAGAGAAATATGATTCAATTCTGCAGCTTTGTGAGGGTAAATTTACAGTACCTAAACGAGACCGCAGAGCAACACAGATCAATGCTGCCAGACAATGGAGATAGCGAAGAGATAACTTCCGTGCAGTTTCTGGACAAGTGTCCTTTGGTAAACGGAAAGTATGGCACAGGCATGTGTCCCCAAATTGGTCTACGCAGACGAGATCATGTATATGACCTAATTGTGCTAGTTATTTATCAAAAATTTAAAACAAAACAAAACAAAACAAAATATTGGAATATCATGAACCACAGATGAAAATTACAAAGGAACAAAACAGAGTGGGTGGGAACGGAAAACCAAAATGAGACTAGAACAGAAATCTAAACGATACAAAACAAACATACAACATGAACCAAGTGTTGTCCTTAAACAGGGGCATGTCTTCTGCCCGCACATGTCCACGCATGCGCACAAGCAGCACACAGACCACACCACTCATACACAAACTCTGCTTATCCCCATTTTGAACACGCCTACGACAAAGGACTGAAGGCAGTGACACGGAAGAGCAGCCACCATCAGCTGCGGTGTCTGGGAGGAAACACATCTTAGGCTGAGGACTTATGGGAGTTTCTGACCACAGACAATCTTCATCTTGCTATGATCTGGAGGCACTGAGCTAACAAGGCAGCATGCCAAATTTCATGCACATACCAGCCGCCATGGTGAAGTGGTTCGCGTCGCGGACTCCCGGCTGGGAGGTCGTGGGTTCGAATTCCATCAGTCATGTGGCTTTTTCTGCCCCCCGACCAGCTCCTACCAGAGTTGAGTTCGCTGCGGGCTCAGTTGGGAAGACTGGGACCACACAGTCGAGTATCATCCACTTAATGGGATGCGTTTCTGAGAGTGTTGCTCAAGTTTCCTGACCAGCACTGCAGGTGCCTGTATCTCTTGGGCCTGGTTGACGCGGGGATATATTATGAAAGGAAGCGAAGAGTACAGCGCTGTCAGTCCCAGACCGAAATGGAAATCCATAGCATCATCTTAAACATCCTCATTCTCATCGATCATCATTTAAAAAAAATGTCTCAAATTCTGTGGCCCTTCATGCCCTGCTCTCACGGTGACCTCAATTTCGATGTCCTCTCCACGTCTGTGGCCTTGGTTTGGTTCCGTCGGGGTCACCGGTATCGGCGATTCCATGGGTGCTGGCGTTGGACGCACGTGGTGGCGCCCTCTGGAGGGAGAGCTCACTCACGCCGGCTCCGCGACTTAGCAATTATTGTCGTCAGTAGGGGGCCTAGTGGGTGGTGTCCTGCGTATGTTAGATCAGAACAGGCGCCACTGAACACCACCGAAGTGACTCGGCAGCAGTGCAGTGTCTCCTCAGGTGTGTTTGCCTCTTGACGACTTGACAGGACTGCTCCCTGTGGATTGTCGGTGCCGGGGCCGACCGGCGGTGCTGTGACAGGGTGTTGGAATGAGCGGCGTGGGTACACACTGCATCTGAGGTGGCGCAGAGGTTGGGACAGCACACAAACAAAACAAAACAAAACAACAAAAAAAACAAATCATGCACATAGCTTCAATGGTTACGAAGTTATGAAGGAAACAAAGTCCAGGCTGAATGCATATGGGCGTTCCCAAACACAAATATTCTTTGTCTTTATATGATCTGAAAGGCACTGTGGTAACGAGCCATCATGCAAAAATTTCATGGTACTTTTAGCAAAAGATACCCACGCCCTCACACACAC
The DNA here is from genome assembly GCA_016801955.1 of Conus betulinus. Classification (NCBI taxonomy): domain Eukaryota; kingdom Metazoa; phylum Mollusca; class Gastropoda; order Neogastropoda; family Conidae; genus Conus; species Conus betulinus. The sequence continues at coordinate 31,454 of JADBJO010011572.1, read as the reverse complement.
ACACACACACACACACACACACACACACACACACACACACACACACACACACACACATACACACACACACACACACACACACACACAAACACACACACAACACACACACACACACACACACACCTTCAATGGCTTCTCAATGCGGTTCTCTACCAAGGAGTACACAACAGATTGGATCAACTTGGAAGTGGGCATTGCAATGGGCTGTGCAATTTCCCCAATACTGTTCGTGTTGGCAATGGAAGTCATCTTGAAAGCAGCAACAAGCAACGCAAGACAAACAGACCTTGGCGATGGATACAAGATGCCCCCTCTCAAGGCCTTCATGGATGACACTACAGTGATTTCATCCAGAGAAAGACGAGAC
>JADBJO010011572.1:22500-25389 GCA_016801955.1 Conus betulinus | reverse complement strand
AAGTACTTTTGGAATCAATGTGTTTTTTTAGCCTGATTTAAATGTGGAGAGGGATGGAGCATGGCGGACAGGATAAGGGAGATCATTCCACATGGACGGACCAATGTAGAAGAAACCCCGTTCTCCTAAAGTCTTTTTCAGGTATTTCGGGTTTGGTTTGTTGAAGAGATGATTGTCGTCAGAGGAACGTAAAGACCTAGGAGGAGCGTAAAACTGCAAAAGTTCAGACAAATAAGTGGGTGATGTGCCAACAAACACGTTATAACAAAGAGTGCAGATCTTATACTCTATTCTGGCAGAAACAGGAAGCCAATGTAACTCGGACAGAAGAGGAGTTACTTGTTCTCTCTTGGGAGCCTTGAAAATTAGACGAGCAGCACAGTTCATTACTCTTTGCAATTTGTCTGTAAGATTTTTGGGCAGACCAGCTAGTAAGGCATTACAGTAATCTAATCGGGAGTACCAGCGATGTGATCAGTTTTTAGCAGCATCTGTGGTCAGTAAGTGTCTGATGGAGCCAATCTTCCGAATTTCAAAGTACGCTGATTGACACACTCTGCTGATCTGATCTTTCATTGACAATGTTTTGTCAAAGACAACACCAAGATTTCTGGCTGATTTGTGTGACGGAATTGTGCAGCGGCCAATAGTAAGTCTGGAAGATCAGATCCACCAGTGCACTTTGTGAGAATGGTTTCTGTTTTTTTTTCTTCATTGAGTTGAAGTTTGTTTTTGTGTCCAAAGTTTAACATCTGCTATACAGCTTTGCATTATTTGCAACACGGTCTGAATTTGTGGATAATAAGCTGACTTGTACAATTCAGTATCATCAGCAAACATGTGATGAGAAACAGCATGTTGCTCGATGGTATCAGGAAGAGGCTGCATATACATGATGAACAGAATGGGACCAAGGACTGACCCTCACTAGCTAAGCCTCACTAGCTGAAATATTAAGTAATTTTTCCCTAACCTTGTTTCGAGTTATGAGGTTGCAATACCAAATCATGTGGGTTTTCTGAACAGAACAACGCCACACAGATCGTGACGGAGAGCAAATAAAGATTTAAATATACCAAACAGGTACCTCGTCTTAATCCACTACGAGTTTCGCTGGAGTTTTCTACAACAGCAGTTCGTTGCCGTGGTATTTTTTTTTCAAAACTGCTCAGACATTTTCAGCCGGGCTGACATTGGATGACTATGCTGACACAGCAGGATCAAATGGATGCTATTGCTGCCAGTGTTCAGTTTCACGGAACTAGTGAATAGATGTGTTGTCTTATACGAGGAGGCATTGTCTCACGGGAAATGATCACTGAACAAACAGGTGAAGATGGTCTTGCAACGCATTGGGTGTACTTATTAGACTTCTTGTTCCTGCAAGGAAGGTAAGATCACCCACGCCCAAGTACGAAACATACCTGACAGCATGAGTTTCAAACAAAGGCCACAAACTGGTGAATGAAACACTACACGCATGCATTCTGGTCGTTGCGTATGAGAGGGTTTCCGCAACACTGCTACTTTACCACAACTGTTTTATACAGATATACAACTGTGAACCCTTGGTGATGAGAACACAACAGAATTATGCACTGTGGTGTGTCTCTATTTGACGCCAAGAGCACAGACACAATCAGCCGTGTCTTCCTGTTGAGACAGATCCAGGGACGAAAGGACTAGGAGCAGGCAACAGAAATAGACGTGCCTTCGAGAGGGATTTTGATGGTTCCCTCATGCGGCTAGTGAAGGGTTTTCATATTTATGACATTTTTTTTTTTTTACATTTTATGTTCCCAGTTTTCTTCTTTCATCTTTACCCCCCCCCCCCCCCCCCCCCCCCTTTGTTTTTCTTTTCAAAGTTCAAATCTATGCCAAGTCATTACAGTGTCGGAAGAATTGTTAGCCTGCACTTGTTTCCCCCCCACTACTTAATTGTTCAGAACTCTCTCTCTCTCTCTCTCACACACACACACACACACACACACACACACACACACACACACACACACACACACACACACACACATATATATATATATATATATATGTCTAACTATTTCGTCACTGAATGTAATGGACCTTGTTCAAAGACGTTAATATGACATGGCTTTTTTATACCTCGTCGCTTAATTGCCTGTCAGAATTTGAGTTACCACTGTAAGGTCTTTGATCAACCTACAATGCCTTGACTGCTCATCACTACGCCTGCCATTCTCCATCCTTTCGCCACCTTTCTGTCACCCTTTAGGACTTGGTTATGGAAAAAGCAGCTTTAGAACACACACACACACTCTCTCTCTCTCTGTTTTTTTTTTAAATTTTGCAAAGACTTCTGATGTAATTGACCACACGTTCTTAAGCATAGAGCTATTATTATATGGTACAAAAGCAAACACACTCCAACTGACCTTAACTTTCTAAGAGAATCATCAGCAAACTATCAACACCACCTCTTCAGATGTGTCATCTGACAAGGCATACTCCAAGATTCTGTGTCAGCCCACTGCTGTTCTCAGATTATATTAACGATCTTATTTTAAATGTTGAGGATCCTTCCGAAGTCATTAGTGATACTGCCATGGTCCAACAATCAGCTACAAATTAAAATTCAACTTCATTGCAAAATAATATTTTCATCTTGAATGATTGAAATAATGCTGACATAGACACGCCTGCATTAGCTTGGCCACGTCAGCCGCATAGACGAAGGTCGCTTCCCAAAGGACATCCTGTACGTCGAGCTGGCTAGGGCTCCAGACCCACAGGACGGCCTGCTCTACGCTACAACGATGTATGCAAGCGCGACCTAAGGGCAGCAGCCTCGACCCAACAGACACTGAGACAGCAGCTTCAGACCTGGTCAGCTGGTGATGCATCATCAAG
>JADBJO010011572.1:0-15000 GCA_016801955.1 Conus betulinus | reverse complement strand
TTGTTAGTGGTGTTATTGCCTGCACTATTCTGGCCAGTTCGTTTGGTTTCCATTCTTCATTTGTAACAATAACACCCAAGTAATTGAGAATTTTTAACAGTTTCAAGGTTGCTGGGGTTCGTTTTGCCCCTCACTTTTTGATGAAAGAAAAACTATTCTCTTTGTTTTAGTCTTCTGGGTGTGTGATCTGGTGGCACAAACTGTTTTATGAGGACTGTCAAAATAAGAATGGTCACCCCTTCTTAACTAGCTCATCCAGTAATGCCGTCAGCAGTACTTGAGCTAGTCATTGTTTTGCTCATAAGGTTACAGATTCTGCTTGATCTTCCACTGCATCGCTGTTCTAATTTTTTTTTGAAGATGTTCGGAGAAAGCCGGTCGCCTTGTCTAACTCTAACCATAGTTCCGACGGTTCGACATCGCAGCTGTTAGATTCCTGTAGCATCATTTAGTTAATCGATTACTTTGCTGATGCAGGCACTGATATTGGTATCTTTATAAAAACCATAATACAGTCAGCTGTAACCCATCAAATGCTCTCTCAAAGTCTTTGAAGGCAATACATAAATTGCTGATGCTGTTAGCGTTTCACACACAAAATTCTCAGACTGAACATCTCTGTTAGTAAAAAGAAACTCGTGGAGAGCGTGGCAGCAGAGAGTCCTTAGAAGAGAAGCCCACTTCAAGCAAGTGTTTCGGCCTTTATCTCCTGACACTCTAGGGGGGTTGGGCCATACCCGGTTCATGACTCCGGATGTCCCTCTGCTGCCCCTTTTTTCCCATCCTCTTGGGACGAGCCATGTCTGGGAATCGAACCCATGACCCTCTGGACATGCTGATTTTCCACTTAATGACTCGCACTCTGACCACTGAGCCACTGGGGCACTTGATATTTGTAGGAAATTTAGCCTTATGAAGTTCACTTTTGTTCCTCCTTGACCAGATCCAGCTTGAACACCTCTCTGCCGCTTCTGCCATCGCTTTCAGGGCTCTGTGTTTTCCCTCCCTGCAACTGAGAGCTGTTTCATGAGGCTGTATGCAGACGTTCCTACAAACCCCCTAGCTCCAATTTCTGCAGCGAGGACTTTGACCTGATTGCTTTCTCTTCTGAGGCTCTTTGCCAGATCAGCATACTTTTCAGTCTTGTAGATTTGAACTGCCTGCATTCTTTTTCTCATATGGCACCGTGAGCTCGATCATGATCAGCTGCTTGGTTGACTGAGAGTGGACTACTATGTCTGGTCTCATGCCACTCTTGCTGGTGATCTCTGGGTGACTCTTCCATTCTGGGAGGTCTACAGTGCACTCCCAGTCATCTGCCCCGTCCAGCAGACTCTTCCTGCATGTTCCTAGTGGCACTGTTGTTCTTGGCCATGATTTGCTACCTCCTGCCGTGAAGAATGTTGCGGGTGTTTTGGGGGTCCTGATTTTCTCTTTTGTGGTGTTGGTACTAGCCCAGACTGCTTGTACATCTCTTTGAGCACGTGGTTGTTGTGTCTCCATGTGTACCTCCCTTGAGCCAGAGCTACTTTACATGAGCTTAGGACATGCTCCTGTTTGTTTTTCATGGCAGAGGGGGCATGCAGGATCGTCTGTTTTTTTCCCCACTTCATCAGGTTTGCATTTGTGGGCAGACGGTCATATGCAGATCCGAGAATAAAGCTGATCCTGAGAGGGGCCGTGTGCCCAATGTCATTCCAAGTGATACTTCTTTGGAGTGCATTCTCCCACGTTGTCCATTGCCCTTGCTGGCTCTGCTGGACTGCTTGTTAGAGTCTTTTTAGTCTTCTTCTTTTCTCTCATCTCCTGAATCATCATGTCTCTTTTGGCTTTTCCCTTGGCCTTTGACCACCATTCAATTTTGGTCACCCCCAGTCCTTGTCTGTTGGTCTGTGTTCAGTTATTTCTCTGATCTTGAGACTTTCTTTTGCAGAATCCATAGCCTCTTGAACTTTCCATTTTCTGCCTGTCTTCAGCTGGGGCTTGATTGCTTCCATCACCTTGTCTCCTGAGTCATCCAGCGTGCTTTGAAGTCTGATCTTCCCTGCTTTGTATTCATCCAGGATGGATTTCAGTGGTAGTTTCAGCTTTGCTTGGCTACAGTACAGCGCTATGTCAGTGAGACAGGGTGGGACACCGAGCCATTTCTTGTGAACTTGTTGATTTTGGCTTCCATTGCCTCCACTATGCTGGTGCATATTTCATATATCGTCAGAGGCCATGGGAGCTTTGGTATCAGCATGAACTGCAGAGACACCAGATCTTGTAATTGCCAGGGAGCCCACACTGGTCAATGGTCTCGAAGCCTTCTTCCGACATCTGTTTGGTATCTTTTGCCCTTGTGTGTGTCTTTCAGGCTATCATCATATCATCTTCCAAGGCTCTTGACTGTCTCTTTTGTGACTGTTGGAATGGCCTGGTTGGCAACATTCTGTTATGTGGTACTTCCTTTTGCAGTAAAATCTGACTTTTTCCTGCAATGATCGTGTCTGCTTGTGATTCCTATTTGATTTAATGAATCCTTCGGCATCACTACATTAGAGTGACTGATATCTCTGATAGAGCAAGACTGCATTTTTGCAGGTTTTTCTTTCTAAAAGAAATGATTACGAAGTACTAGGTTGGCCATATTCCTGTCTATATGAGTTTGTGGGAAATATGTGGGCTCTGGCCGTACATGTTTTCATATATGGAAAATGTCATTCGGAATAATTTCTATTCCTTACTGAAATCCCATGCGTAATGAAGTAGCTGCTGCTTACACGTAAGCACAGGGTAGCCATTTTCATTGTTTCGCGAGGACAATTAAATGCTGTGGGATTTTCTTGCTGATTGATTATACAGTTCATAACCGTGCTCACTTAAGTGTTTTAGGATGTTTTCTTCCCCGTTTCTACCTGAGTGACACTCAACGGACTGTTGCTTGTTACATTTTTGCCAGTGCTGGTAGTTTTATTTTCCTCTGTAATTATCCCGGACGTCAGCGCACAGCGGATCGATCCAGTCTGGTGGTATTCCTCATAATCCTGATTTGCTTCCTTATTTTTCTCCATTTGCCTGCTGCGTTAAGATTGGCTAATCTTGTTCGTCAATTCCTTGCATTTGTCATCATTAACCTCTGAAAAACACTTTGTTACTTTCACTAGCAAGACGCCTCTTGGCCTTTCGTTCTCTCTTTTCATCACAAGAGTCAATAATCATTGAAGTAATTAAGATTTCTTCACTGTCTGATATTTACGAACGGTCGAAAAAACGAGCAAACGGAACATATTTGAAAGAGAGAAGAGTATAGTGAGTATGTTTGCATTTTGCCTTCAACAACAAGTCTAACCAGCCCTCTCCATAAATCATGTGCTGAAGATTTTAATATATGCATCTAGGTCTGGATCTTCAAAACAAAGGGTGGTGAGTATTGCGAATTATTCCAGATATTTTAGTTTGGAATGGTTCTTCAACGTCCGTATCGTACAGCGTTTTAGGTAGGCCCCAAACTAGATCTTGAACGTCTTTGCGAGTTAAGCGTCTTAATGTGGAGTTGAACAATGATCAAGTCTTGGTAAATCGTCTACTTTTAGAATGTTTCTAATCCATGTCATATTGATGCGGAATGGCAAGCAGTTCCATAAGGTGTAGCCCATTGCCATTTTCTCCGTTTGGTGTATGTAATGTCCATCTTTCGGATGCTTTGTGCAAATTGAACAGGAAATCTTCACAACTGCCGAACGTAACAAGCAGTGTGTCCACGCCATTCCTCTTCAGACTGGCGTGAGGTTTGTATTAAATTCCCTTGAACTATCGGATTGTCTGTTTTCAAACTTTTTATCATCGCTGACTCGAATGTTGCGAATTTTTCCTGTATGATGATGTTGGCAATCCGAAAATCATGTGCAGTGTTCGTGTGTGCTCGCTTAGCTGCTAAGATAATTTGTTAGCCTTCTTTGATCGTAATTTCTCAAAGCTGTTTCACGAAGTCAATGAATGCGCCAGTTGTATCTTTTCACTTTTGTGAATGAATTCTAAAAAGGTCTAGGTGCATTTATTGTCCTACCGTTATAAACTCAAATGTAAAATTGTTTCTTATTGGAGATCTTGCTACAGTTGGAGAATCTACGTGAAAGTTGTGTGTGTGCGTGCGCGCGCGCTCGCGCGCTCGTGTGTGTGTGTAAACCGTGTACACATCCACTCAGACAGATGTGGGTGATTTGATGAATTTGAAAGACGTGTGTGTAGCAAACAGTATTTCGTGGTTTTTTTTATTATTATTGTATTATTGGAGTCTCCTGCAGCAGAAACCATAACAGAGATTGTGGTTGCGGATGATTACAGACAGACAGACAAACAGACACAGACACAGACACACACACATACACACACAGAACCTTCCCCCCTCCACACACACACACACACACACACACACACACACACACACACACACACACACACACACTGAAACGAAGTTGTGGCATGATTTAGAAACATCAATTCTGCATGCTATTCTGGCATCCATCTGAGTCGCTGCTGGCAATCTTATGCATTTCCGTAGGCCAGAAAAATGATGCTGACGATAATGCCATCCGCACGTAAAGGTCTCCCTCCTGGAAACTTAACGTCCGTCGTTCCAGACACGGCTCTCCAGCAAGAATGTGTTGAAGTCGTGTTCAGCAAGATGGAGTATGTACCCGGGTACAATCCTGATAGCATTGTCAGTGCAGAAGAGGAGTCCATTTTCTCCCGCATTCACCTCAACGTGTTAGCATTGCTATTTCTCTTTGGTGGATCAGGCAACGTGATAAACATGGCGGTTTTCTACAAACAAGGTCTGAAGGATCGAGTCAACCTGTGTCTGTTTGCTTTGGCATTAGCTGACGAACTGAACTTAATCATGGCCATAATTTACTTTGGTGAGGCCATCATTTTGCAGTTTACGACAGAAGCAACAAGTGGTCCCGTAACGAATTTTTTGATCAACAACCATTTCATAGGTCTGCAGGCGACCTTTGGCTATGTGTCTTCCATTTTGTCCGCCATCATCGCCTGTGAGAGATGTCACTGTGTCCTCCACCCTCTTACTTATCATACTGCGATGAGTACAAGAACCATGGCTGCCATTATTGTCACTGTGTATGTTTTGGTGACAGGGTTACATTTCTTTGTACTGGGATTCCGGATGCGTCTTGGTTGCCTTTACGATCCAGTGACTGGGGAAGTTAGGGAGACACTCTCCTTGGGGCATTTTTACAAAGCTCATAAACAGTTTCTTCAGCTTCTTCGAAGTATTGTCTTTGGTATCGGATTGCCTAGTATCGTAATTGTTGTGGTGACAGTGATGACCATCATTACCTCAGTGAAGCTTCGTCGTATTGTGAAATGGCGTGCCGCTGCCTCTGTGTCGCTGTCTACCCAGGAAGTGGCGCTGACGAGGATGCTGATAGGCAATTCCATCCTGTTTATTCTGTGTTCAGTTCCATTGGCCTTCAGTCGAAATATTGCCTTTTTCCCGGAAGTGGATGTAGGAGGGCGCCAAAATGAATTTGTTTATGACTACTTGGCATATCACTCGTATGATACTGTACATCAACTCCAGCTTCAACATCTTGGTGTATTATGTCATGGGGGCTCGATACAGGGAAACATTCTGGGCTCTCTTTGGTAGAAAGACGGCAAGAGGAAAGGGTATGAAGAAACACTATGGACAGTTTTAGTCACAGTGTGAACAGACTTGCAACAAGCGCTCTGAAAAATGAATGAGTCTGTTCAGTTAAGTAGATTTACATGAAGGAATGACGAAGAAATTCCATCTCTTCAGGATGCATAGTTCATGTACAGAGCATTGTCTACAAACAGTTGCAAAATACCGTTTTTAGGTAATGTTCCACAAATCTTGTAGAGAAGTCTAATACAAATTCTTCATCTTCTGATGATCTTATACAAAAGAAGCACCTTTTGGCAGCTGCATCTGGCCTGAAAACAATGCAAAACCTTCTCGCATCTTCAAATAATTTATACCCTCTGGTTTAAATAACTTTTATTTCAATAACACAAATGAACAGAATACATTCATAATCGACAGGACAAATGAGCGACAACAAGCCCTAGGCTTATACTATGCTCAAATAGACATTTGCAATATATTGGCGGTTTAAATACATTCACAATATACTAAGCATTGCACTTCGTGCTTGGGATTTTTTTTAAGGAAACATTGAAAAAGAAAAAAAAAACAACACACAGACAAAAAAAGGCCGAAAAAAAAAAAGACACAGTAGCAGAAAAATAAAATGAATAATATGGAAAATGGTAAGAATTGAGAGAACACAGCAATCGCATCATGAACAAGAATATGTAAACCCTTTACAAACACGAGAGAAATTTATACAATAACGTAAAGTAGTTTAGGGTGGAAACCGTCGTTTCCATAAGTATTGCGTTGAAGTATAATAGTTCAACTTGATTAACTTTTTTTCCTTCCTTCCCCCCCCCCCCCCCCCCTTTTCTTTTCCCCTCCCCTTTTCATTTTTTTTTCCATTTCCTGTTATTGTTTTTCTTCCCCCATTGGAAGACACTATGACATTGATCACTTAAGCAGAGAAAAGATTGACTAATTTTAGCGATGACATTGGCTAAACAGTAAGTAAATAAACTATCTATCCAGTACACTACGTCTTGGACCAATCGACTTGTCAGTCAGCCTCTTATTTCCGGAGTAAAGAAATGGATCACAGTGAATAAATAAGAGCCAACAAAAGCAATAGTCCTCCAAAGGGAAGAAAACATAACAGAAAATCACAATGCCACTCTTCAAATTTTCGGCCACGTGGCCTTTTTCAAGAGAAAAAAAAAAACCCCAAAAACAATACAACTACGTGATGTCCATCTTTGGCAACTGGTCATCCAAACTACATCTTGAGGATGAACAGTAATACTTCAGAGGGAGTGAGTGTAATTTCATTAAACTCAAGGTCAAGGAATGGAATATCGGGCACTTCATCTTCTTCATTCTCTATAGTAGACTGGATCTGATCAGTTGCCAAGATGGACATCACGTAGTTGTATTGTTTTGTTGTTTTTTTTCTCTTGAGAGAAAGTCCACGTGGCCGAAAATTAGAAGAGTGGCATTCAGATTTTCTATAAAGTTACAGAAAGTAAAATATGAAAAAAAGGCAGAAACAATTTTTTGATGATAAAGTCAGGGCTGAAATCGGTTCGATTCGGAGATAAAACTGTGTGTACTTTTCCAAATATTAATCAATTCTCATCAGGTTGAAGATAACGGCTACCTTCTAAAAGAAAACATAATTGGGTATAATTCTGTGGAAGAGTCAAAATTGTATTTTCACGAACTAAATTGAATAGGGGACAGAATAACAAATAGTGTTCTGCTGTTTCTCTTCCATTGCCACACTACTACAAGAAGGATTATTATCCAGATGTCGGTTAACCATATCGTTCTTTAGATCACTCATACCTAAACGGAGCCGGCAGTGAATTACTTGTTCTCTTCTTTACCAAAATAGTAGTAAGGTGGAACCATAGCGTCATCAATAGACAGATATCCTTACAGTTGGCTCAAGGGGGTGCTAGTTTTAATGTAGTCAGGTAGTGCATTCCATAATTGAGTTGCGGATGGGACGAACGGTTTTTTTTTTTATAACACTCTGTCTTACACTTTATTACTGTGCGTTCTAGAGGCCTTCGCCTGTGGTGAGGGTTTCTGTCCGAGACTAGAGAAGGGATAAGATGTACTAAATAATTGGGGCTTAGGCAATTTATGCCGTTTTCTTCTTTTTCCCTTTAATGGGCAGAACCCAGACTCTTTGTATCAAGTTTGATGGTTTGTTCCACGAACAGTGCCTGTAATGATTCTTAGAGCTTCCAGGTGCAATATTTCCAGATGCTGCGACTGCGTTTCAGTACAATTATCCCAGACAATGTCGGCATAATCGAAGTTTGGCAATATAAAGGATTTGTATAAGATTTTCGAGAGCTTTTCTACTTAACTTATATTTATATACAGTAAACAAGTGGGGTAGTCTTCGCTCCCATAAGGAAACCTAACACAGAGTAACTTTTGTTCAAGACTGGCACAGCCTTTTAAACTTGAATAAAGTCAGACAAATACAAAGACGAACAATCTAATAGTGGGGGAAAAAAAAAGCGCAGGCCAACAACTAAATTGTCTTCATAGTAATAACTTGGCAAAACTTTGAACTTACGGAGGGGGGGGGGGGGGGGGGGGGGGGTCAGCAGGAGGTTGAAGATGTAAAAACTGGGAAAATGAAATTAAGAAAAATATGAAACTCTTCACTGGCTGCCCAAGGGAACCATCACAATCCCTTTTAAAGGCAGATATATTTGTATTGCCTGCTCCCTTTTAAAGGCAGATATATTTGTATTTGTATTGGAGCAGGCAATACAAATATATCTGCCTTTAAAAGGGATTGTGATGGTTCCCTTGGGCAGCCAGTGAAGAGTTTTCATATTTTCTTAATTTCATTTTCCCAGTTTTTTACATCTTCAACCTCCTGCTGACCCCCCCCCCCCCCTCCGTAAGTTCAAAGTTTTGCCAAGTTATTACTATGAAGACAATTTAGTTGTTGGCCTGCGCTTGTTTTTCCCACACTATTAGATTGTTCGTCTTTGTATTTGTCTGACTTTATTCACCTGCCTCATTTCATTTCCAATTATATTTATATGTTTTTAGACATGAAATTAACATTGTAACAATGGTCATTATATGTTTTATATGCTCATCCCATTTACAATCATCTTGAAGAATGATACCTAGGTGTTTAAGCTTGTTAGTACTTTGTAGAATTGTAGAACCAAATGTAAGAGGCAATATCAGATTCCTATTGCGAATGAAATTCAGCAGTTCTGTTTTCTCGACATTAAATTTTACTTTCCAAGTTTTAGCCCATGAGTTTATCTTTTCCAAGTCAGCATTAAGTATTTCGGCGCGGAGATTGGGATAATCAAGTGATAAATACGTGCTCGTGTCATCAGCAAAAAGTTTTAGTTTGGACTGGATTTCATTTACAATATCATTGATATATATATAAGGAACAGGAGCAGGCCTAGTACTGAACCTTATGGGACACCAGAAACAATTCTCTAGTATACAGATTTTTCGCCTTTTATGGTAACTGCTTGAGTACGATTTAATAAATAATCAGTAAACCATTCATGTAATTTACCTCGTATGCCAATGGCTTTCATTTTATGCAGGAGACCTTTGTGGCTGACACGATCAAAAGCTTTGAAAATGTCAAGGAAGATGGCTTGCGTTTGTGTACCATTATCAAAAGAGGAACACAGATCATTATATATGCAGAGCAACTGATTGATGGTAGAGTCTCTAGGGATAAATCCAGACTGAGAAGATGAAATAAGTTGATTAGATGATAAAAAAATTAAATACATGTTTGTGAATACATCTCTCCAAGACTTTACCAACGCAACTAAGCAATGAAATCGGTCGATAATTATTACACTTCTCCATGGCAGCCTTTTTATGCAAAGGATTTACATGCGCAGTTTTCCATATCTTTGGAAATTTGCATTCATTTAAAGTTCTATTGAAAAGAGGTCAGAGGATTTAAGATAACTGGGAGGGACGCCAACAGTATTTTGTTGTGGATTAGGTCAGGTCCTACGGCTTTGTTTTTGTCAAGGTTTCAAATGACATTTTCAAACTTCAGAGGGAGTGAGTGTAATTTCATTAAGCTCAAGGTCAAGTAATGGAATATCGGGCACTTCATCTTCTTCATTCTCTATTGTAGACTGGCTAATGAAGAAGTCGTTGAAAATATCAGCTTTCTCTTTACTTGTGTGATATAAGATATTATCATGCATGATTGGTGGAATTTCGTTAGTGTCCATACCCTTCTTTTCAAGAAAAGATTTAACTAATTTCCACCGTTCCCTGTTTCCAAAATCATCTGAACTTAAAACTTAGTCTCCAATTCTTCTGTGTATTCCAACTGTCTTTGCTTTTCTGGATATGACATAGTTTCGAAATTGTCGAAACCTGAGCCAGTCTTCTGGTTTATTAGTCTGTTTAGCTATTTTGTGGATTTTCTGGCGTTCCTCAATTAACAGTCGAATTTCATCTGTCATCCAAGCTACATCTTGAGGATGAACAGTAATACTTCTAACGGGCATACACAGTGTTGCTTTTTCTAATATAATATCTGAAAATATTTTTGCACTTTCATCAATTGCATTGTTATAAATTATTTCATCCCAGTACAGCTCGTTGAGCTATTCGCAGAACCTGTCTATATTAAGTTTATCATAATTGAAGATTGTTCTTTTGAATGATTGTTCTTTAACTACAGTGTTCATGATTATAGCACATGGAACACTGTGGTCACTACAAATAGCTGGCCAAACTTCCGTTGATTGTATGATATTGGGGCTCTGGGTGATAACTAAATCTAAACATGATTTTGTTAATTCAGTTATTCTCGTTGGTTCGTTTATTAACTGTACAAGCTGATAGCAATTAAGGATGTTTGCAAAGTGTGGTGACGGTATATTTAAGAAGTCAGTGTCGAAATTCCCTAGAATAAAAAATCTTAACGATGTATTATTGCTTTGTGAATACTTTCTTCTATCAGATCCCAATAGTTGGTATTAGAACGTGGTTTTCGATAAAAGGAACCAATTAATAAACTTGTTTGTCCTAGTTTTGTCTCTATCCAAGCAGCCTCAAGACCCTTCAACCTGCAGATCTACTCGAGGTTTGCAGTACAGATTATTTCTAACATAGATAGCAACACCACCATGTGGGTCATTAGGTCTGTCACGCCTGACTGGAGGATGAAAAAAATGATATATGTATGGAACTGTCAGTAATGGAATTAGAAAGCCAAGTCTCAGACACAGTGATAATATCACATCTGTTATATTCTGCTTCCAATAGATCAATTTTGTTCACAATGCTTCTTGCGTTTACATGCACAACGTACAAATCTGTTTTACACTTAGGCCCTGGGTTTGTTTCAATATCACCAGACAAAAGTAAGAGTATCCTGTTGATGAGGAGAAAATCGTGTGTCTTATTTCTGTTTTTGAAGTTGGGCCCATAAGAATCTAAAAAGGAACGCTATTCAAAATACATTTATGTTGTTTTAAGTGACGCCCTAATATGAAGAAGTGGACGAACAAAGATGACATCACATTAAATGGACAATGTAGGCATGTCATGAACAGAAATTGTAAAATGATGGTTTCACTCAGGAACCATAATTTCTTACTGTTTGTGAGGGCTTTTGCATAGTATAAACCAACCCTGGCGCGCTATATGTTTACATCAACACCCATTTATGTTACAGCACTCTGTCGTATAGAGTGAAGGAATTTGGCCAGGGTTGGTAGGAACTGCACATCATAAATATCCCCGTAACTCCCTTGGTAGAAAAAAAGTGTTAGAAAGAAACATACTACGAATCATAAATATCCCTGTTTCTCTATGTAAAAAAAAAAAGCAAGCAAGCAAACAAATAGAAAAAAAAGAGTCAAGAAAAAGCAACAAGCAGTATAACAAAATTTCTGGTGGGACAATACAAACTGTTACAAGTAGTAAGAGAATAATAAAGGACTGCTATCGATAAGGCAACAAGCATACCTGGCGAGCTCCCCCCACCAGTGACAGTTGGGGAAAAATATACATTTACATAATGTATACAAGAAAGAAAAAAAACTACCAGCAATGAACAGCTGCTAGTCAACAAGAAACAGCTAGTCAACAATAAACAATTTCATGGAAGGGGAAACAACTATTACGATGCACTTTGAGCCATGATGCAACGGTGGTTATTGTCTCATCACTGTCCTTACGTTGGTGTAAATGGCACAAGCGTATGGTTCACTTCTGCATGCAACACACACACACACACACACACACACACACACACACACACACACGCGCGCGCGCGCGCGCGCGCGCGTACGCACGCGCGCACGCACGCACGCACGCACGTACACACACACACACACACACACACACACACACACACACACACACACACACACATACATACGTCGTATATAGTGGCACTGATAACGCATTAAGCTCGTCATACTCAAATCCTCAATAAATGCTAGCGAACCGGAATTTAAATTAAATAAAAAAAAAAGTGGACAGACGAATCACAAGACAAAAGACGACGCGCCCCCGACCCCCCCCCCCCCCCCCCCCCCTCCAGATCATCCCAGGCAAGAGACAGATCAGCCAGGAAGACAACGAAGTCGAACGAGCAATCCCCATCCTCAACCACCCCAGTGCAAGACAGGCGCCGAACAAAAACGAGGCTCGCTCTCACTCAACGCCCATCCCGCGCCGAAGCGAACCGAAGACAAGCGACCGCCCGCCCACCACCGCCACCCCAACCGCCCCGCATCTCTCCCGAAGAAGACCCGGAGGGGCCGAAACGCGCCGGCCCCCGTCCGGCGACCCGCCCACCCACGCTTCCTTGGCGGCCCGCCAACATCCATCCAAGATTTGCTTAGATTTCCGCCTGAGGTCATCTCACTTTGCAACTCGTCATACTCAAGTTACGTCAACAATGACGCCCCTCGATCATTTATACTTTCATCTCTATACTATTTCCATCTCCACATTTTTCTTGACCATCTTTATCGTCAGTATTTACAACTGAGTGATGGCCAGTGCGTACCCATTCAATATTTCAAACATTAATGACAATATTGCTCAGGGCTTGCATGGACCATTAATTTGCATACAACATCAATAATGTGGTTGCATAATCATAATGTGTATTTTATTATAATCACATGACTTAACTTTCACGCACACACACACACACACACACACACACACACACACACACACACACACACACACGATCGCATTACATTCACACTCTCATAGGCATCCGCACACTCATACGCATTATATTCACACACTCATGCGCATTACATTAACACACTCACACATTCCCACACTCGTACGCATTATATTATATTCACACACACGTATGCGCTCAGATCCATAACTAGTGCCTTGGCACGCACGCGCGCGCGCGCGCACGCACACACACACACACACACACACACACACACACACACACACACACACACACACACACACACACACACGTTGCGCGCGCGCGCACTTAGACACACCTACACACATACGTGAAATATAATACGCATTCTCTGCATGTTCATATTCATTCACACACACACACGCACACACATACAAACACACACACACACGCGCACGCATACACGCACACAGGCACACAAACATGATCACGCAAATATGCATAATCGCAGATACACCTGTGAGCACCTGTGCGCACGCATACATACCCGCATACACCGATAAGTGTATAGAAGTACATATGCATGACATAACATCAGACACAAATTGGGTAACCAATGTCTTCCATATTCAGTCTCCTTCCACTTCTCTCGCTTTGAACACTTCATTACTATGAGAGAGCATTCAAAGGTACGAGTTCCATTTTGCGCACAAATACCATCGTATCATTTGGTGACTGCATATAACATTATATAGCAACTTGTGGTATAGGGGAGTATCATGACATGTGATGTATAACATTTAGCCTGTGTGTACATTAATCAAATAACTCAAGTAAAATCTAACACTATAATACAGTAGGATGTACCATCGTAGATACTGATCACATCACGTACATGTATCATGCACACACACACACACACACACACACACACACACAAACACAAACACACACACGCGCGCGCGCGCGCGCGCGCATGCGCGCGCTCGCACACACACACACACACACACACACACACACACACACACACACACACACACATGCACATACACACGCATACACTCGCACACACACACATACACTTGTACACACGCAAGCACGCACACACCACCAGCACGCATGTACAAACAGCGTAAATTCTCGTCATACACGCTATTAGCACGTTGAATTAAACATCACCGTATTCGTGTTCACATGGATTCAACTAGTATCGATTTACGTTCGTATAACACACGTTCATACAAAGATCGTGCGTATGTGCCCGTGCTCGTGGGAGATGATGGGAGAGGGAAGCGGAGAGGGGGGGGGGGGGGGGGGGGGGGGGGGGGGGAATGGGGGACTCCAATGAAGAAACACATCCATATATCAACAACACGCAGCAACTTACTCGTTCACCATCCTCACCCTCCACCATCCCCACCCCCCACCCCAACCACATTACACGCGCACACTGGTACAAACATAGATGTCACACATCAGAGAGTGTAAAACGTCTAATGCATAAGAACAGTTTCAACATGATCATATATGTAAATTTATGTAAACTTAATTTATACCCTCTTGTTTCCTTCCTCCCTTCCCACCCACCTATTGAAAAAGAAAGACGCAACATGCTTTTCGTAATGCATAGCATATCCTCGTATTGGAAAAAAAAGTGTGGATATTCCACAGTAAAACCATGTCTTATTTCCATCACAACCTAAACCCCTCATTCCTCTTTTTTTTTTCTCCAAAAATGTATTCTGTAAATTTTAATTGTGGCCGTGATTTTTTTTTTTTTTCTGTTTGAAAAATGATTCGGAATTAGAATGATTACCTTTTCTTGTACTTGACGCCATAGAGCTAGTTCTGTTTTAATATTCAGTAGACGCTATGCCTATCCCTTACCACAGCCATACAGTTACGAACTCATCCTCTGATGGGACTGACTTCGCACGAGATGGACGGTTTTTTTCTTTCTCTGTGTTTGCTACGTTTGCCTAAATATGATACTGTACGCCTATCTTCAAATTTGATAGGCTGAGGAGCCCCAAGCTTCACTAGAAAACTGGGCATGTCGAATGAATATGGTCCTTGAGACGAAGAGCTCGCGATTCTATGATTGTGCCGAAGGCTAGGACAAGAGTTTTATTTTAGAACTGAAAAATCAGTCTATGTCATATCACGAAGAGAACCGACACTGACATGGAATGATGGAAAGCGTATGTAT
>JADBJO010011571.1:50453-63858 GCA_016801955.1 Conus betulinus | reverse complement strand
GTGTGTGTGGTGGTGTGTGTGTGTGTGTTTGTTTGTTTGTTTGTGTTGTGTGTGTGTGGAGGTCCTGGTTGAACTTGAAGTTGAGCTGATAAAAGCCCCTAGTAGAGAGTGTAGTAATTGTTAGCCCACTAGACGGAAAACTTGAACTGTACGTGACTGTGTGGAGTCCTGCTGAACCAGCTTGGTTGAAGTAGTGAATTTAGTTCTCTCTCCTTTTTTTTCTTTCTCTGTCACGGTTTATGTGCCCCACCAGTGGCTTTATTACCCTAAATGTCCTTCCCGTGTCTTCCACGCACAGCTGCACCTCGGTTGTCCTGTATCAGCCCCCAAGACTGCACCGCGACTGTCAGGTCATGAGGCTGCCTACCACCAGAGGTCACACTGGGTTGCTGCCGAGTTAGTGGCTTTGATGATGTGTCCAGTGCTGGTTCTAATTCAGCATGCGCTGGATGCCATTTGCTACCTCCCCCCCCCCCCCCCTTCATTTCTATTCCTTGGCTAAAATCTATCATGGGATGCCATTTGCTAAACCCCTTCATTTCTCCTCCTTGGCTAAAATCTGTCACTGGACGCCATTTGCTAAACCCCCTTCATTTGTCCTCCTTGGCTAAAGTCTATGGCTAAAATCTATCACTGGATGCCATTTGCTAAACCCCCTTCATTTCTCCTTGGCTAAAATCTCTCTCTGGCTATGGTCAGCGCCACTGCAGCTTTCTTTGGACACACAGAACTTGGGGACATACTACTGCTGGATGAGTTGGTGGCAGCTTTCTATGGACACACAGAACTTGGGGACATACTTCTGCTGGATGAGTTGGTGGCAGCTTTCTATGGGACACACAGAACTTGGGACATACTACTGCTGGATGAGTTGGTGGCAGCTTTCTTGGGACACACAGAACTTGGGGACATACTACTGCTGGATGAGTTGGTGGCAGCTTTCTTGGGACACACAGAACTTGGGGACATACTACTGCTGGATGAGTTTGGTGGCAGCTTTTCTTGGGACACACAGAACTTGGGGACATACTACTGCTGGATGAGTCGGTGGCAGCTTTCTTGGGACACACAGGACTGGGGGACATACTACTGCTGGATGAGTCGGTGGCAGCTTTCTTGGGACACACAGAACTTGGGGACATACTACTGCTGGATGAGTTGGTGGCAGCTTTCTTGGGACACACAGGACTTGGGGACATACTACTGCTGGATGAGTTGGTGGCAGTTTTCTTGGGACACACAGAACTTGGGGACATACTACTGCTGGATGAGTCGGTGGCAGCTTGGTCACTAGCAGCGCCGTAGCGGTGTTTCTTTTGAAATACAACACTGGGGAAGGTTACTTGATGCATTGGTTGTTTGCTTGTGGGTCACCATGTTACTTCAGATCCTGTCTGTGGGCAAAGTATTGGTAGATCCTCCCTGTTGATTAATGATGAGTTTCTTTGGTTGGTTTTTGTTGCTTGTGGGTCACCATGTTACTTCGGATCCTCTCTGTGGGCAAGCACATTGACAATTTTGCAAAGTATTGGTAGATCCTCCCTGTTAATTATGAGTGTTAATGATGAGTGTTAATTATGAATTTTCTTGGCTTGTTTGGTGTGGGATGAGTGTCAAGAGGTCTTATGTGTGTGTTTTTTTAAAGCAAATAGTGCTTTGAATTGCGGGATTAATTTTGTTTTAATGTCAGCGTGAAAGTTCCATGTCATAATGGCCATAAAAGCATGAACAGTTAAAGGTAAAACTGTGTCAAGCGTATGGCATAATGGAATGGGAAATCCAGCCCTTCTTTCCACGGCCTTTGCTTTCCCTGAACTGAAATAGGTACCTGCTCAGCTGTGTGGACAGAGTTTTTTTTAGCCTGTGAAAGTGGGACCCCAGAATGGTTCAAACCTGCGGCCTCAGGTCAGCAGAAGAATGCTGTAGTTTTTGGCTGTGAATTTATCGAGAGTGCTGAAATAAAGGGATTGCTCTGTTTGTGTGTGTGTTAGTGTGTGTGTGTGTCACTGTGTTCGTGTGTGTGTGTGTGTGTGTGTGTGTGTGTGTGTGTGTGTTTGTGTGTGTGTGTGTGTGTGTTAGTGTGTGTGTGTGTCACTGTGTTTGTGTGTGAGTGTGTGTGTGTGTGTGTGTGTGTGTGTGTGATACTTTGATGCTTGAACTTGGGTGTGTTGAATCAGTCTGACAAGGCAGATGACGTGGTGGTTCATATTATCATGTCTGTTGCAACCATGCATGGCTATTTTAGGCAACATGACGTGCACAGTTGGTAGAGGCGCAAACATGATTTTGCCCCAACATGCTTGGAAAGGTCAGAGACCTGATTTATATCCATGTTGTGGTCTGGCCATTTTTGTACACTCTGAATAGGTCATCTTCATCATCTGTCAGAGTTCCACAACTCTGCTTTTGACCTTTAAACCTTTTAAAACAAGTTTTAATGGATGCTAAGAAGGCCCTGAATCACTCGGTGTATGCATATTCAGAGTGTCTCTGAGTTCTGATTTCTCAGGATGACTGAGCACCCAGCCAACAAATTTACAACAGTCCATAACTTTTGTGTGTGCAAAGAAACCTAGTTGTGGCTTTAAATCATTGATTTAGAGAGAGCATTTTCTGAAGTGATTTTTGCCCCCCTCCTCCCCCCAGAGAATTTTTTGAAATGACCCCCCCCCCCCCCCCCCCCCCCCCCCCCCTGAAATTTTCATTACAAATAAAGATCGGCCACTATCACACTTCACCTAACTGTCGTGTTAAGAGGGGTCTCATTTGAAAGAAACAGATGGAGGGTGAGGGACTGGGAAACGTAAATTTATAAATTTGGAGTGGGTGAAGGAGGTAGGTTAGGGTAGGGGATGATGTTGTCAGATTGTAACAAAAGTGTCTGATTGTCTGGAGATTGTTCAGCAGCAATGTATCCTGTTCTATGGCATGTTTACTGCTACCAAAAAGAAAACAAACGAAAAACCCTATAGCTTTGTAAATTGTGAAGACCAATGAAGGTCATTTGGTGGAGAATGAAAGATAGGTGGTGTGGATATTCTGAAGGCTTTGCCTTTCCTTTGAACTCTTTCCCTGTGAGAACTAAAGTTAGGTGGTGTAGATATGTCTGAAGGCTTGGCCTTTTACTTTGAACTCTTTCTCTGTGAGAAACTAATGTCAGGTGGTGTAGAACTCTTTTATTGAAGGCTTTGCCTTTTACTTTGAACTCTTTCTCTGTGAGAACTAATGTCAGGTGTGTGTAGAAATATTTGAAGGCTTTGCCTTTTCCTTTGAATTCTTTCCCTATGAGCCAGTCTTACTCTCCCTGCACATGTGGTGTGAAGAATCGCATAATCATTGCCTGCATAGCACAATTCAGTGTGTGCTTTTTCTTTCTTTCTTTGTTTCTGATAGATATCTGACCTAGTTTTTAAAGAGGCAGTTAGTTAGATATCTGACCTAGTGACCTCGTTTTTAAAGAGGCATTTTCTAAAGGCATTTTCTAAAGGATGAATTCAAAAGTTAGATATCTGACCTAGTTTTTAAACAGGCATTTTCTAAAGGATGAATTCAAAGTTAGATATCTGACCTAGTGACTTAGTTCTTAAAGAGGCATTTTCTGAAGGACGAATTCAAAGTTAGATAGATATCTGACTTGATTTTTAAAGAGGTGTTCTCTGAAGGATGAATTCAAAGTTAGATATCTGACCTCATTTTTAAAGAAGCATGATCTAAAGGATGAATTCAAAGTTAGATATTTGACCTAGTTTTTTTAAGTGGCATTTTCTAAAGGATGAATTATCAAGGTCTACAATCTCAACTTTCATTTTAGTTTCTCAGAGTACTGGTTATATGTATGGCTGTGGTGTGAGACGCCGGAGTCCATGGCGGGTGGTGCACTGTGAACACAGCATGGCACTGAAGCGTGGGGATGGGCGGTGCTTTAGGAAGAAGCATGAAGGGGAAAAGGTCCTTTGTGTCCATAATGTTGTTCTGGGGGTAGTTTTGTGTGTGTGTGTGTGGTGTGTGTGTGTGTGTGTGTGTGTGTTTGTGTCTCTGTTTTTGTTTTTGTAAGTTTGATTTGAGTGTTAGATATAGCTTTAGTTGTTGCGTTAGTTTTGTATGCTATGGTGGTATCATTTTGAAATGTCAGATGAGATTTCAACAGTATTTCCATCATCATAGTAAATGTTCACAAACACAGATCTATACAAGCAAGTACATATCTGAGGTTAGGCACAGACCTCTTCCAGAGTCTCCCTCCTGTTCCACGACAGTTTGATATCTTATGATCAGACTTTCCCAGTTTACCCCCCCCCCCCCCCCCCCAGTCACCCCCCTGTTCCTCCCACCTCCAAATAAAAAAATGATTTCTTTAGTTGGACTGGATGCACATTTATGTGTACGAGGACTAAAGATGAGAGTGGATGCCCATGTTTGTAAAGTGATTCTGTAATTGTTTTGTGTGTGACTGACAATTTCATTTTATCTGTAAATCTGATTGTGACAGGCAAAACCTGTGCTGTAGTACATCAGGGGCCTGTGCACTCAATATAGTTTGTGTTTCTGGTCAAATATGAAAAAAAAGGTCCCTCCTTCCCCCCCCCCCCCCCCCCTCCCCCCATCCCCCTTCCAACTAATAGTAATTGCATTTTGCTCCAGACCACGATTCCAGACATTGATCTTTTTTTTTTTTCAATTGAATGACAGATGCACCACCTCGAATTACTCCTGCATTATAAATAACGACAACAATGCTGACATTCTGTTTCCGCTGTCTGCTTCAGGGGATGGGCCAGAAAATGGGACACAGCCAGAAATCGCCATTGTCACAGCTCCACACCACGTGACCGTGGGAGAAGAAATCCCCCTTGCTTCTGAACTGCTTGGTAGTGACCAGCAAAACCTTTGGCCCTGTCCAGTTCAGCTGGCAGAAGGACGGCCAGCCCCTCATTCCACAGCCTGGGGACCGCAGGATTCACCTCTTCCAGAATGGATCACTCTACTTTCGACGCATCATTCACCGCAAACGGCGGGAGAACCGGTTGAGTGACGAAGGACTGTACGAGTGTGCGGCCGGGAATAAAAATGGCACGGTCGTGGGCGCGACGCGTGCATGTGGAGGTGGCAGGTAAGGTGTCTGTAAGCATGTGCACATGTACACAACATACCTGTCTGCAAGCATGCGCACATGTAGACCACATCCGTGTCTGTAAGCATGCGCACATGTACACAACATATGTGGGTTCACATACATCAGAATTTCCTTTCCAGTATGTAGGGTTTCACTGGAAACTTACAAATCCAGCTCCAAGTACAGTTCCTGATTGTTTTTAGCTCAAGCAAGTTAAAATGTTCAGGTTTTTTTTTTTTTTTTTTTTCAATCCAGGGTTTCTATCCTCATTTTCATTTCATCAAACAGGTCCCATTTGTGGGTGATGCACATGCTCAAAACAAAGAAAAACTGTATAAAAACGTTGCGAGTGATGTGCTGAAGTTGAAAAATGCCTTGTTCTGTACATCTTTCAGAAAAGTTTGTAAGTGGTGTTTGAATAATTAGTGATGTTTGAATAACTAACTGCTATGTGAAACTTGCCAGTGTATTACAGTTCTCCCTTCAGAGACATTTTTCCCAGAACATTGTTGGTTTGGTGTGTTGAACTCCCTCTGTCCTTCAGAGACATTTTTCCCCAGAACATTGTTGGTTTTGTGTGTTGAACTCCCTCTGTCCTTCAGAGACATTTTTCCCAGAAAATTGGTAGTTTTGTGTGTTGAACTCCCTCTGTCCTTAATCAGAGGGTTTCATGAGGTGGTTGCAGAGACAGGAGGTTTCATTGTACCAGGATATTGCTGATGTATCTGAATAGAGCATCACACTTGAAAGTAGCTGCTGCCCTTTGGCAGATCTACCTGAGGGAGGACATGTGGCACAGTCGTGTGTATGGACCCATGAGTTAAGGTTTTGTATGGTGATGAGTCAGCCTGAGGGAGGGCATGTGGCACACAGTCGTGTGTATGGACCCACGAGTTAGGGTTTTCTACCAGAGGGAGGACGTATGACAGCCGTGTGTATGTGTGTATGGACCCATGAGTCAGGGTTTTCTACCAGAGGGAGGACGTATGACAGCCGTGTGTATGGACCCATGAGATAAGGTTTTCTGGTGATCTACCTGAGGGAGGACATGTGGCACAGTCGTGTGTATGGACCCATGAGTTAGGGTTTTTACCTGAGGGAGGACATGTGGCACGGTCGTGTGTATGGACCCATGAGTTAAGGTTTTCTGGTGATCTACCTGAGGGAGGACATGTGGCACAGTCGTGTGTATGGACTCATGAGTTAGGGTTTTTCTGGTGATCTACCTGAGGGAGGACATGTGGCACAGTCGCGTGTATGGACCCATGAGTTAGGGTTTTCTACCTGAGGGAGGACATGTGGCACGGTCGTGTGTTAGGGTTTTCTGGTGATCCCTGAGGGAGGACATGGTCGTGTGTATGGACCATGAGTTAAGGTTTTCTGGTGATCTACCTGAGGGAGGACATGTGGCACAGTCGTATGTATGGACCCATGAGTTAAGGTTTTCTTGTGATCTACCTGAGGGAAGACATGTGGCACGGTTGTGTGTATGGACCCATGAGTTAAGGTTTTTCTGGTGATTTACCTGAGGGAGGACATGTGGCACAGTCGTGTGTATGGACCCATGAATTAAGGTTTTCTGGTGATCTACCTGAGGGAGGACATGTGGCACAGTCGTATGTATGGACCCATGTTAGGGTTTTTCTGGTGATCTACCTGACGGAGGACATGTGGCACAGTCGTGTGTAAGGACCCATGAGTTAAGGTTTTCTGGTGATCTACCTGAGGGAGGACATGTGGCACAGTCGTGTGTATGGACCCATGAGTCGGGGTTTTCTACCAGAGGGAGGACGTATGACAGCCGTGTGTATGGACCCATGAGTCAGGGTTTTCTACCTGAGGGAGGACGTGTGGCACAGTCGTATGTATGGACCCATGAGTCAGGGTTTTTGGTGATCTACCTGAGGGAGGACATGTGGCACAGTCGTGTGTATGGACCCATGAGTTAAGGTTTTCTGGTGATCTACCTGAGGGAGGACATGTGGCACAGTCGTGTGTATGGACCCATGAGTTAGGGTTTTCTGGTGGACTGTTTGGAGACTGTCCAAAATCGAATATCTTTCAGTGTTCACCTCCCCTTCTTCTTCTTCTTCTTCTTCTTCTTCTTCTTTCATTCCTTCTAAGTGCTGCAGCTGAAATTGATGTGAACAATAGGGACATTGGTTATATGTGAGACTTCTTTTTTGTGCTGAAAATGTTAGGTATGTTTCTCAGTTGGGGGGATCTCCATTCCACAGATGTCAATGTATGTGTACAAACACATGCTCTTGTAGGTTGGTCTATTTCAGTCTGCCTGTTTCACTCATTTGTCAAAACTGCCAGTCATCAGCAGTTATTTTTAGTAGGTTGTTTTGGTTATGTAATTTTTTCTCTTTTTTTATGTGAGTATTCTGTGTGCTGAATGTATGTTGTCTGCATTCTCAAAAAAAAAAAAAAAAAAAAAAAAAAAAGAAAAAGAAAAACAACCTATGCTTTGCCATTAGTGTAGATCTCTGTGTGAAGTTTGAGTTGAAAGTATTACTTTGGCATCCAAGTGGAATCCACATTATATGAGCTCACTTCATTGTGAAATTCTTTTGACTTGGGTTTGTCTGATCTGTGAATTCTTTCTTCTGAACTTTTCTCCATTTCAAATTAATTAATTTTAGAAAATTCTGTATATCCCCCCCCCCCCCCCCCCCCCCCCCCAAAAAAAAAAAAAAAAGAAAAAAAAAAAAGAAAATCTTTTTTAAGATTCTCTTTAGATACAACAGATTAACAAGTATAGGAACTGTTTTTTTTTCCAACTTCCATGGTTTAAAAAAAGTTTAAAAAGTATATGTTGCTGGAAGTCAATGCTGTTTGTGGCACCAAAATTTGCTTCGCATGCAAAATCAAATGGTTGTTCCATTTGGAATAAATGCGGATTTGTTTATGCACTTTTCTTCTGTTGTTGCCGTGACTGCAGGTTAGGGTATGCGGGCAAGCTTACTTTGTTTTGTTTTGTTTTACTCTGTTTTTTTTTGTTTGTTTGTTTGTTTGTTGGAGTTTGGAGTGTTGTGGGGTGGGGGGAGGGAGGGGGGGGAGTTCTGTGTTCTGTAGGGTTTTAGTCTGCATGTTTGTTAGATGAATGGGTGCCAGCATTGACATGGAGTTGTGTGCTTTCGATCTTTTCAGTATGGGAGCAAGAGTTGTTTTACATACCTTTTTATTTACTGTTTACTTCTTTTCCATCTAAAAAAAAAAAAGTAATGACTGTACCGAACAAAGCCCATCTTAAGCGAAATTTGACGACGATAAGTGATTGCTTGCTCTTCATTTTCATTGTCCTGTGTGTTGTTTATCTTCCCTGAAGAAGACCTAAGAGGTCAAAATGCGTCGTGTTTTGTCTTGTGATTGATTTGTCCACATTGTTCAGTGGAGTCATGATGATTACTTTTAACAGTTGTTTAGATCTCTGCCTGCAGTCGCCACACTTTAAAAAGTCCTACCTTCTTTCCATCTGACTGTATAGTTCCTCTCCAGACACATACAGTGATACACTGCATTTTTTGGTGTAAATATGTGAATGTTTTGCTGAGGTACTGTGCATAGTCTGACTGTGAGAAGATCGTATTGATGTTGAGAGGAGTAGTTGAAACAAGTTCAAGTCACTGAATTGCTCACAATTGATGCTGATGATCCTTTCTTCCTATATTGCCTACTGAAGAACTTCTCTGCCTGTACTACTATTCTGTATTGGCAGTGCTACATGTTCATGTGTGTGCATATGCAAGTGAATTCTTCTCCTTTATTGGTTTACAGTCAGTGGTTTTGTATGTCTGACATTGCACAGAAAACGAAATAAAAGCTCGGATTGAAATTAAGCGGACTACAATTATAGGCCCACATGATAATTATGGGTCTTCTTGACAATGTGGCATCTGTATACCAGGAAGAAAAATGGAGAGAGAAAACAGTTAAAAAGATGTTTTTTTTAAAAAAGGGGAACAAGATGGGCAGATGAAACTGACTCTTATTTTTAACAGATATTGTAGAGATATGAATTTATTTGCATATAAGCCCTTTAGCCATTATCATCATCACAGCAAGCAGAACTGTGTTTGGACCTGCTGGTTTTCTCTTGATTGTGAAGTAGGTGTTACCTTTTAAGATTCTGAAGACATTCTCATAATATTGTACATTTCACTTTCAGTAGCAAAATGAAAAATGAATGGGGCGATGATGACATAGCAATCAATACTAGATTCTGTTTGCTGGTTTTGAGTGGGGGGGGGGGGGGGGGGGGGGGGGGGGGTAGGAGGGTTGCGGAAGAGAGAGAGAAGTCAGTGGGGGTGGGGGGGGGGGGGGGGGGGGGGAGGAGGGTTGTGGGAGAGAGAGAAGTCAGGGGGGGGTAGGAGGGTTGCGAGAGAGAGAGAGAGGTCAGGGGGGGGGGGGGGGGGGGAGGAGAAGTCAGTGGGGGGTAGGAGGGTTGTGGGAGAGAGAGAAGTCAGTGGGGGGTGGGAGTGGAGAGAGAAGTCAGTGGGGGATAGGAGGGTTGTGGGATAGAGAGAAGTCAGTGGGGGGGTAGGGGGGTTGTGGGAGAGAGAGAAGTCAGTGGGGGGTAGGAGGGTTGTGGTTGAGAGAGAGAAGTCAGTGGGGGGGGGGGGGGAGGGTTGTGGGGAGAGAGAGAAGTCAGTGGGGGATAGGAGGGTTGTGGTTGAGAGAGAAGTCAGTGGGGGATAGGAGGGTTGTGGGGGAGAGAGAAGTCAGTGGGGGGGGGGGGGGGGGGGTAGGAGGGTTGTGGGATAAGAGAGAAGTTAGTTGGGGGTAGGAGGGTTGAGGGAGAGAGAGAAGGGGGGTCAGTGGGGGGTAGGAGGGTTGTGGGTTGAGAGAGAGAAGTCAGTGGGGGTAGGAAGGTTGTCGGAGAGAGAGAGAAGTCAGTGGGGGGTAGGAGGGTTGTGGGAGAGAGAGAAGTCAGTGGGGGGGTAGGAGGGTTGCAGGAGAGTTGCGGAGAGAGAGAAGTCAGTGGGGGGTAGGAGGGTAGCATGATGCAAGATAGAGAGAGAGAAGTCAGTGGGGGGTAGGAGGGTTGCAGGAGAGAGAGAGAGAGAGAAGTCAGTGTGGGGGGTAGAGAGAGGTTGTGGGGGGTAGAGGGTTGATAGAGAATGAGGCGATGATGACATACCAATCTATACTAGATCAAGTTTGCTGGTTTTGAGTGGGGGGGGGATAGGTCAGTGGGTTGTTGGAGGGTTGTGAGAGAGAAGTCAGTGGGGGGTAGGAGGGTTGCAAGATAAGATAAGATACTGTTCTGTTTATACTTATAGCCCAGTAGGAGACCGCAAAGCGAGAGAAGTCAGGGGGGGTCAGAGACAGTTAAGGGTGGCGGGATAGAGAGAGAAAGTCAGTGGGGGGTAGGAGGGTTGTGGGAGAGAGAGAAGTCAGGGGGGTAGGAGGATGTGGGAGAGAGAGAAGTCAGTGGGGGTGGGATAGAGAGAAGTCAGTGGGGGGTAGGAGGGTTGTGGGATAGAGAGAAGTCAGTGGGGGGTAGGAGGGTTGTGGGAGAGAGAGAAGTCAGTGGGGGGTAGGAGGGGTTGTGGGAGAGAGAGAAGTCAGTGGGGGGGTAGGAGGGTTGAGGGATAGAGAATGAGGCGATGATGACATAGCAATCTATACTAGATTCTGTTTGCTGGTTTTGAGTGGGGGTAGGAGGGTTGAGGCATAGAGAGAAGTCAGTGGGGGGTAGGAGGGTTGAGGCATAGAGAGAAGTCAGTGGGGGGTAGGAGGGTTGAGGGATAGAGAGAAGTCAGTGGGGGGTTAGGAGGGTTGTGGGAGAGAGAGAAGTCAGTGGGGGGTTAGGAGGGTTGTGGGAGAGAGAGAAGTCAGTGGGGGTAGGAGGGTTGTGCAGGAGAGAGAGAAGTCAGTGGGGGTAGGAGGGTTGTGGGATAGAGAGAAGTCAGTGGGGGGTTAGGAGGGTTGTGGGAGAGAGAGAGAGTCAGTGGGGGGTAGGAGGGTTGTGGGAAAGAGAGAAGTCGGTGGGGGTTAGGAGGGTTGCAGGAGAGAGAGAAGTCGGGGGGGGTAGGAGGGTTGTGGGAGAGAGAGAAGTCAGGGGGGGTAGGAGGGTTGCGGGAGAGAGAGAAGTCAGTGGGGGTAGGAGGGTTGCGGGAGAGAGAGAAGTCAGTGGGGGGTAGGAGGGTTGCGGGATAGAGAAGTCAGCAGGGTTTGACTTTGAGGCCCCAGCCTAAAAAACAAAAGCAAAAAAGAAAAAAGAATATGAAAGAAAATCATTCGAAGTTTGGGGACTGTTTCCCCCCCCTTTCTTAAAAACAAGAACAACAACAACAACAAACAGCAAAAATTGCCCCCTCTCACCAATTATTATATATTATTTTTTTTCCAATGTACACAGGATGGGAGCTCACTCCATTTTTTTTCCAGATTGTTGTAAAAAGGTGGGCAGGAAAAGCTTGGACTAGGGGATGATAAAAAGAATTTGGAAATATATCTCAAAGAAGCATATTTTGGGGTCTTCTTTTCTTTGCCTAATGGAGAAGTAAGGAACAGAATCCTGTGCAATGATTCGAATCGGAAGTCATTGGCAGTTCTTTTTGTTTTAATGATATAACAACAACATATATTAACTTTTTTAAACCCATGTCCAAAGGTGTGTTTGAAATCTTCATTATTTGTATTTGTGTGGCTAATATCTGTTGGTCTTTCAAAACGTCTGTTTGTACGTTAGTGTTTCTTGTTGTGTTGTGTACTGTTCCATTTCATTTTGCTTCTGTATTTTACCCTCTTTGCGGTCTTTATAGTGTTTTGTGTGTGTTTGGTGGTGGCGGTGGGTGGTGGTGGTGGGGGGTGGGGTGGGGTGGGGTGGGGTTGCGCATGTGCAGGTTTTCCAGTTCTTTGACTATCATGGAATGAATTGTTTGGTGCAGGAATTGTGATTTAGTGATAAGTATTTTAGTTAAAACCACAGCTGTGTTCAAAGGTTAAATCAAAGGTAAACGTTACAATAATACAAACAGATGAGTCTGATCACAAAGAGTTTAAAAGGATGGGTTCTGCTGATTCCCTAACATCAGCAGTAGACCACTGGAGACAGAAACCCACCATAGCCTGAGCTGTTCCTGTTCCACACCTCTGGACACACAGTTTACACCAGAGGCCCCACAGGGACAGGCATTTTACTTACAAAACGTCAGGGGGGTGGGGGGGGGGGGGGCATTTTACTTAAAACGTCAGGGTGGGGGGGGGGGGGGGGGGGGGGGGGGGGGGGGAGGGGGGGTACCTAGGCAGGGAGTGGGGACAGGGGACAGGAACTTGTGGAAGCATGGGGTGAGCGGAGTCTGAGGTATTAACACTGGAAGGGGGACCAGTTGGTTGGTAGGCCAAGACAAGAGAGGATTGACCGCTTAATCCGCTTTGAAGGTTTGACGTAAGCTAGCTAGCCCCATGCTGTGGAATGTTGTCTGTTTTCCTGCTTCACACCAAAGCGTTTGACTCTGTCACCTGCCAAAGGTTGGGGAGCCTTGCAGGTAGGAACCCCCCCCCCCCAACCCCCAACCCCTGTTCAGACTGGAATCGCTGCACATTGCATGCACTCACACTTTGGGGGGGGGGGGGGGGGGGGGGGGGGATTGAGGTAGGTGGGGGGATGGGGGCGTAACACTTGTCATCCAGCCATGGTAGTGGTGGTGGCGGAGGGTGGATGGTGTGGTGTGTGTGTGTGTGTGTGTGTGTGTGTGTGTGTGTGTGGTTGTGTGTGTGTGTGTGTGTTTTCTCTGGTCACGGAAGACAAATAGTGGGCTGCTGCTTTCTTCCTTTTTTTTTTTTTTTTTAACAAAAAATTTCTTTCCAGTGAGGAGGAAGCAGTGAAAGTTCAGAGAATTGAATTTATACCATGATCTAAAGATTATTCACGGTAACCTGGTCCCTTGCCAGGGAATTCTGAGGGGTCCTGGCAAATATGAAATATTTATGATCACTTACTAGTGGCCACCCGTGTCCTTCTCCCTGCGCCACCATCCACCCCCTCCTCCCACCCTTCCCCAAAGAAAAAAAAAGTAAAAAAAAAAAAAAGCAAAACAAAAAAAACACCAGTAAAGCAACAGCAGCAGCAGCACTCAGTCTGATGTTTTATGTGCCACTGTACTGATGGAAAGTCTTGGCACTGTGAGGGTCAGGGTCTTCATTGTTGTTGGTGTGTGTTAGGGCGTCCAGGCAACAACAACCAGCCAGACCCGGGGCGTTAAAGTGTAACACCTGATTGGATAACCTGGGGTGGACAGCCAGGGCCTGTTAAGTGTAACACCCAATGGGATAACC
>JADBJO010011571.1:22953-35453 GCA_016801955.1 Conus betulinus | reverse complement strand
CGCTTCCCCAATCTCTTGATTCTTTCTTAGTCATCCTGATAGTGGGGCATTCATTCACACAGAACAGCATTCAAACATGCGTGCCAGAAAGCACACTTTACAGTGCATGCACTTGCATGCGTACACAAACACACACACACACACACACACACACACACACACACACACACACACACACACACAAGCATACACATGCGTACGCGTGTTGTATGCATGCACACACACTCTCGTCAAATCAGATATGCTGCTCACAGCCAAGCTAATAATGAGGGGCCTAACTATGGCTGTCATCTCATCAAAATCTTTTTTTTTATGCATACTCATACAAGTCATATTTTTTCTTCTCATTTTTCGAATTTTTAAAAATTTTATTTATTCATTTATTTTTGTAATAAATATTTCTTCTTGGTGAATTCTGTGTACAAACTGAAATTGACCAGCCAGAGTGCTACGTGAATGATGTGCGGTGCTTCATTCAGTCTGTTGGTGAATGATGTGAAATCCATTCTGTTGATTCTGGTGCTTGCTGGTCTTGGTACTTTCTCAGTTCAGTTGAAAGTTGAAGGTTGAGGTTGACGTCCTATTGGCCAGAGGCCCTTGAGGGCAGACAAGGTATCCCATCTCACCAGCCGCCGTGGTGAGGTGGTTAGCATCGCAGAGTCCCAGCTGGGAGGTCGTGGGTTCAGTTCCCATCAGAGCCCTGAGGGATTTTTTCTGCCCTGACCGGCTCATACCCAGAGTGTTGAGCTTACTATGGGCTCACTTGGGAAAGACTGGGACCACACGGGGGAGGGGGGCGGGGGTATCCCACCTTTATCAAGGACGATTGCCTTTCAAAAGTGTATAGCAGCTAGTGTGACCGTATTGCAGATGTCTCCATGAACCTCTTTAGTGGGTTAGCAGCAAGTGTGACCATATTGCGGATGTCTCCATGAACCTCTTTAGTGGTAGCAGCAAGTGTGACCGTATTGCGGATGTCTCCATGAACCTCTTTAGTGGGTAGCAGCAAGTGTGACCGTATTGCGGATGTCTCCATGAACCTCTTTAGTGGGTAGCAGCAAGTGTGACCGTATTGCGGATGTCTCCATGAACCTCTTTAGTGGGTAGCAGCTAGTGTGACCGTATTGCGGATGTCTCCATGAACCTCTTTAGTGGGTAGCAGCTAGTGTGACCGTATTGCGGATGTCTCCATGAACCTCTTTAGTGGGTAGCAGCTAGTGTGACCGTATTGCGGATGTCTCCATGAACCTCTTTAGTGGGTAGCAGCTAGTGTGACCTCTTTTGCTGATTTAGAAATCAGAATTTAGAATGATTTAGAATGTCTTAAGAGATCCTAGAAAAAAAAAAAGCCCCCCCCCTTCCACCCTTGATGATACTACACTTTTTTTTGTTTGATTTGTCGACAGCATGACGATGTATGTGACGATCACAGTTCAGGTTGTTCTCAACGCATCAAGTTACACGTTTTGTATGTAGGTAAGCGATGCCTGGCAGTTGTAAGATCAGTCTGTAAACGCTTCTGTTTTGACCAAAGAAGAAACGTGAAAACCCGCGGAAAAACAAGGCAGCGGGAAACACATAATGTGCGCATGAGCTAGTTCTCTCTCTGTCTGTCTGTCTGTCTGCTGTCTGTCTGTCCCTCTGTCTGTCTGTCTGTCTGTCTGTATCTCTGTCTGTCTGTCTGTCTCTCTCTCTCTCTCTCTCTCTCTCACACACACACACACACACACACACACACACACACACACACACACACACACACACACTTACACACACACACACACACTTTCTCAACCTCCCTCTCAATCTCATCCTGAAATCAAAATAGGGAAATCTCCCATTCCAGCTGTCACAGAGGCCAAATTCCTTGGAGTTATTTTCG
The DNA here is from genome assembly GCA_016801955.1 of Conus betulinus. Classification (NCBI taxonomy): domain Eukaryota; kingdom Metazoa; phylum Mollusca; class Gastropoda; order Neogastropoda; family Conidae; genus Conus; species Conus betulinus. The sequence continues at coordinate 33,571 of JADBJO010011571.1, read as the reverse complement.
ACCAAAAACTCAACTTTCTCAGCCACATTAATCAAAACTCTTGCCAGAAAGCTCTGAATATTCTGCGGGTCGTAGCACACACTGACTGGGGCGCTGATAAGAAAACTTTGCTGCACCTCTACAGAGCCCTGGTCCGTTCCAAACTGGACTATGGTTGTGCTGTGTACGGCTCTGCCAGACCGTCGTATCTAAAACTCTTGGACCCTAACCACCATCAAGGGCTTCGTCTCTGTCTTGGAGCATTCCGCACCACCCCTGTGTACAGCCTGTACGCAGAGGCAGGTGAACCTTCACTGTCCAACCGCAGGCTGAAACTGTCCTTGAATTACTATGTCAGACTGTTCTCCGAACCTGGAAACCCTGCCTATGACTGTGTCTTTGACCCTCAGTTTCAAAGCAAATTTGAAAACAACCCTAACTATATTCCGCCGTTTGGTCTTCGTATGCAGCCTCACGCACGGAATGCAGGTCTAGACCTAGGAGTTGTGTCTGATTTTTCCAAGTTTCCAGATCAACCTCCGTGGACCTTTTTCACACCAGAGATTCGTTTTGATCTTGCAGCTTTTCGCAAAGAGTCCACCAGCTCTCTAGCATACAAGGCTTTGTATGCTGACCTCTGTTCGAAAATCTCATCCTATCAGAAAATTTTCACTGATGGTTCCAGTCTGAAGATGGAGTGGCCTGTGCAGCCTACTGCCCTGGTGCTCCTTCTCAAATACTGTTAGAACATATTCCTTCAGACACTTCTGCTTACTCTGCTGAAGTTACAGCTCTGGTTCTGGCACTACGGATAATCTCCCAATCTACGAAGAGGGACTTTCTGGTTTTGTCGGATTCACTGTCAGCTTTGGAGGCCATAGCTGGCCGCAACCTTCAGCACCCGAACTTTTTTACACTTTTTTGAACTTTTTACCAAGTTGACAGCGGAGGGTTACAACATTCTTTCTGGCTTGGGTTCCTGGTCATATTGGCATCGGAGGGAACGAATTGGTGGATCGTTTGGCCAAGAATGCCGTACGAGAGACAAACACACCTATCCCCTGCTCAGATTGAAAACCCAAAATTAACGATTATGTAAAAGACCTCTGGCAGGAGGATTGGAATACACAGACGGATAACAAACTCTTTCAGATCCGTCCAAAACTAAAGGAGTTCCTCCCATCTTCGTCTGGTGGTCGTAAAGAAGAAACAGTTCTGTGCCGGCTGCACACCGGCCATTCGTATTTTACCCATTCCTACCTTTTAAAGAGTGAAGAAGCTCCTAGGTGCATTCCGTGTCATGTGCCACTCACAATGAAACATATTCTTTTAGAGTGTTGGGATTTGCACGATGTGAGACAAACATTTTACAGCAGATTCCATGAAAACCTTGTTCAGAGATGTTCCGCCTTACGCGATCTTTGAGTTCTTGAAAGAGGTTAACATTTTCATCGGATCTGAGATTTTACAGTGGAAAGTTTTTTAACAAAGTTTTGGATGAGATTTAGACGATGTCTTTTAAAGAAATTGTGTGGATGAATGACCTGTGAGTTGATTTTAACGTGGTGACAGCCCTGATATGGCCCTTTGCGGTCGGCTGGGCTATAAGCAACATTATCTTATCTTATATTCCCTCTCAATCTCTTTCTCAATATCTCTCGGTCTCTCTGTCTCTGTCTCTCTCTCTCTGTCTGTCTGTCTCTCCACCTCTCCCTCCTTCTCTCTCCCTCTCTCTCTCTCTCTCTCAATCTGTCTCTCAGTATCTCTCAATCTCTCTCTCTTTCTCTCTGTCTCTCCCCTCTCTCCATCTCTCCCTCCATCCCCCCTCCTCTCTCTCTCTCTCTCTCTCTCTTTCATGTGACTGTTCTTCTCTGCGGTCTCCTCCAGTGCACTGCCAGATTGATGCCAAGTACTTGTGTGGCACTGGGTCATTGACGATTCTGTCGTTTCTGGTTGGTTTAGTGGGGTTTGTGTGTTTTTTTGTATTGTATTGCATTGTCTTTTCGTCCTGCCCCACCCAAACCCGACTGTGTGTATACTCTTTTGAACTGGTTGCTTCCCGACCCTCCCCTCCCTCGTTCCTGCGCCCTCCCCCCTCCCCTTTACCACAGGCCTCCTCATCCTCCATCCACTAACCGCATTCCACCCCGTCTCAGTTTCTCTTGCCACAAACTTCATGGTTAACATGTGCGTCAGCGCGGACACGCGCATACCTGTTTGTGTCTGCCTGTCTGTCTACCTAATGTTATCTACATACAGAGAGAGAGAGAGAGAGAGAGAGAGAGAGAGAGAGAGAGAGAGAGAATCTGCCTACCCGTGTGTCTACATATAGAGAGATAGATAGACGAAAGGAGAAGGAGAGGTGGGGGGGGGGGGGGGGGAGAGAGAGAGGGTGCTAGTTAAAGGGAAAGGTCACGCATTGTTGCTGTGGATGAAAGTAATCGACGAACTGACACATCAGTAGATCAGGATCTGACACACACACGCGCGCGCCCACAACACTCATACACACACACACACACACACACACACACACACACACACACACACACACACACACAACGCGCGCGCGCGCGCGCACACAGACACGCACACACGCACGCACACACGCACGCCTCACACACACACACACACACACACACACACACACACACACACACACACAATCACACACTCAAAACACACACACACACACACACACACACTAAGTACACATACACACACACGCGCGCGCGCGCACGCTCACACACACACACACACACACACACACACACACACACACACACAACACAAAGCGACCAGTACGTGTGACTGGAATCCCCCAACTGTTGTCACACAACACAACACAACACAGCACAACACAACACAACACAACAAAAAAGGAGACAACATAAATGTGACAACTACCGTCCTATTTCATTATTGAGCTGTATCGGTAAAATCTTAGAAAAATGTGTTCAGCAACATGTGTTTAAATATCTTTTAGGCAATAATCTTTTATCAGATGCCCAGTCGGGGTTCATTCCAAAAGACTCAACTGTTTTTTTCAACTTTTGTGTATATATGATGATTTTTGCAAATTTCTTGACTCAAAACTCCTTTGATAAGGTATGGCACCGTGGATTACTATATAAAACTTTCTGCCTTGGTGTGTTAGAGGACAGTTGCTTGATTGGTTTGCTGACTATTTGACAAATCGTACACAGGCAGTAGTTTTAAAGGGAAGTAAATCGCCGTACCTCCCGATATCGGCTGGCGTCCCCCAAGGTTCTATTCTTGGACCAATGTTATTTCTTATTTATATAAATGATATTGTTCACGACATTGGATCTGTGGTAAAGTTATTTGCTGATGATACCAGTATATATTTAGGCCTTGAAAATACTCATCTTAGAACAGAAATCTTAAACTCAGATCTTGAAAAAATCAATACTTGGGCTCTCAAATGGAAAATAACATTTAACCAGTCTAAAACTGAATTATTGACAATTTCTAACCATGCGGAGCCACAAATGAACCTCTGAGGTTTAATAACGTGACATTACATGATACAGAATTCCACAAACACCTAGGAGTTATCATTCAAAATAATTGTAAATGGGATCGCCACATCAAATCCATGTTGTCAAAATGTCGTGTTCTTGTTGCCTGCCTCCGTTCATTTAAATACCGTCTTAGTAGGAAAATCACTCGAAATAATGTACAAGTCGTTTATTTTGCCCCACTTCGATTTTTCGGATGTCGTGTGGGATAATTGTACAAACAAACAGGCTGAAGATTTAGAAAATGTGCATCTGGATGCGATTAGAACTATAGTCGGCTCGGTCCGAGGGACTAGCCACCAAAAATTATACAAGGAATCCGGTTTTACATCATTAAAAGAGAGACGACGACGTCATAAAATCATTCTGTACTACAAAATTGTCAACGGTATTGTTCCTGTTTACCTGTCTAACCGACTTCCCCATCTTATATCCTCTGTCAACCCTTATCACCTCAGGCGCCCCCTGGAGAGGCAGATGCCAAAGTGTAGATTAGATATATACAAATCTTCCTTCTTTCCTCATCTACTGCTCTTTGGAATGACCTCCCTGACAATATTAAAGTATCTAATTCTCTCAGTTTTCTCAAGCGTTTCCTCAGCAGTACCGATAGTATCGTGCCTAGATGTTACTACTTATCCGATAGGACGTCAGAAATAATTTTGTGTAAGTTGAGATTAGAAATGAGTGACTTAAACAACGATCTTTTTTCAAACGGCATCTTAGAAACAACCCTTCCTGTGACTGTGGCACGGCAGTTGAGGATGCAGCCCATTTCTTAATTAATGTCCACTCCATCTACAGGCCCGTGCTCTGACAATAGGAACTTTACATGATACAGTTAAACACGACATCTCAACATTATTGACTGGTAACCTTGACCTGGATGTGGACACAAATACTGAGATATTTACTACGGTTGGAAATTTTGTTAAACTTTTCTTACAGATTTGCACTATACTAAATTTATTCGGCTTACCACATTTACCTTCCCGGTCTTCTACCTGGTATGGAATACTATGATCGATGGCATGGCGTGGTTCGGGCATGGTGGGTTATTTCATTATTGTGCTGTAGTTTGAGTGTACTTTTGTGTGTTAAACGTTTTTGTTTGTTCGCTTGTCCTTCTTGTTGTTTTTTTGTTTTTGTTTGTGTCTGTTGATTTTCCTCCTTTCCAATTCCATTTTGATAACTTTCCGACGCAGCCACTTGCATGTATATTTTCTTTGTAAGAGTACGTTTTATAAGCCTATGCTTGTTGTACTCCATGATTTGATGAATTTTGCTGCAAAATGGTTCTTGAACAAATAAAATTTGTTTAAAATCAATCAACACAACACAACACAACACACAACACAACACAACACAACACAACACAACACCACAGAGCTCTAGCCGACCACTACGTGTGACTGGAATCCCCCAACTGTTGTCACACAACACAACAACACACACACACAACACAACACAACACAACACAACACACAACACCACAGAGCTCTAGCCGACCACTACGTGTGACTGGAATCCCCCAACTGTTGTTGTCACAACACAACACAACACAACACAACACAACACAACACAACACCACAGAGCTCTAGCCGACCACTACGTGTGACTGGAATCCCCCAACTGTTGTGTCACACAACACAACACAACACAACACAACACAACACAACACAACACAACACACAGAGCTCTAGCCGACCACTACGTGTGACTGGAATCCCCCAACTGTTGTCACACAACACAACACAACACAACACAACACAACACAACACAAGACGTTACAACTCTAGCCGACCACTACGTGTGACTGGAATCCCCCAACTGTTGTCACACAACACAACACAACACACACAACAACACACACACCACAGAGCTCTAGCCGACCACTACGTGTGACTGGAATCCCCCAAACTGTTGTTGTCAGCCAGTCAGGCAGGCAGGCAGTCATCCACGGGAAGCTGGCATTTCTTTTTTTTTTTTTTTTCCTCTCCCGGATTCCCTCCCCTCCATCGTGTGATCTGGAGTACAGATTGCAGGGCAGGACTGACCTACTTCTAGGTATTGATCCTCTGCGCCAGTCACCAACCAACCAACCAACCAACCACCAGCCAACAAGGCATAGCGATGGCGCTCCGTAATTACCGACACGGGAAGACTGACGAGAGTTCAAACACAAGAAGGAAGGGCAGGAGGGGGGAAAAAAAAAAAAAAAAAAAAAAAGAAGAGAGAGAGAGAGAGAAGAAAAGAAAAGAAAAGACACAGCACGCACAACAAAGAAAAGCCAAACGGCAACAACAGCAGCGGTGGAAGAGGAGCAGGAAAGGCGGATGTCATCATCATCATCATCGTGGTGCGGTTGGTTATTGGCTTGGAACCAGGGAGAATCACGGCTGCTGCTGCGGCCGCCACCGGCGACAAAGGAAGAGAGAGAGAGAGAGAGAGAGTTCAGCTTCAGCCAGGGATTTCATCATTGTCATGTGAGGTGGGCTGCTGCTGCTGCTGTTCTAGTTTCCGACGTCGTCGTTGTCGTTGTCGTCGTCGCCCTAGGGTCGGGTTAGGGTGGGTGGGGTGGGATGTGCGTTTTCTGAGTTTTCTAGGTGGATGAGTGGCTTAGTCAGTTATGATCCAGGTGGACGTAGAACGTTTCTTCTGGTCACATCAGTTACAGAGTTAGAGATAGTTTCAGAAAAAGGGATCCCCCCTTCCCCCCCACACACACACCCTCTAAAAGGGATTGTGTTGATGATGATGATGATGATGATGATGATGATGCACACTGCTTTTTCACTCCTGTCCCCCCTCCTTCCCACCTTCTCAAAAGGAAAACTACATCAAGTTAATAGTATATACACACACACACACACACACACACACACACACACACACACACACACACACACACAGAGAGTTAGTTCAGGGGAGTGGATTGTTTTTGAGAGTTGGAGATACGGTTTTCATGAGAGAGAAGGGACAAAAAATGATACATAGCTTACGTACAATCACACTCATGTGTACACGCGCTTGTGTGCACACACAGACGCACACATGCGCGCGCGCGCGCGCGCTCACACACACACACACACACACACACACACACACACACACACACACGCACACACACACAAAAGACCTTGTCTCTCTGATTCACTAGAACTAGAAGCACCATCCCCACAAACCTGCTGGTCGGTAAGAACTGGGAAAAAGGTAGGGTGAAGTCTCTAACAGTTTTAAAAGTCTTCGCTTTGAGATCAGATCGCCACCATTCCGCAGTGAGGGCAGATACGGCGTTTTGAGAAGTATTAAACACGGCAAGAAGTAGTAGTAGTAGTAGTCATCTTCATCCTTTATGGAACAGCGCTGGTGTCAGAAAGCCTGTTACGTGGTTTTTACATTCATACCTTAAGCACCCATTCACTCTAAGGGTGGTTTTATTCACACAACATTGACAAAAATAATACACAGCTTGACTTCGGGTAAAAGAAAAACTTATGTATTTTACCAGAATAGCCGTTAGTAACGGCTATAACGTCCCAAAACGGTTTTTCTTCTTTATAGAATATCTCAGAAAGTACTTGTATTCAAGATAAACTGGTAGTACGTTTCTATGCTTTGCTTTTTTTTTTTCTTCTTGTTGCCTGGAATTGTGTTTGAAATCGAAATCGTACAACGAGATGGCCATTGCTTTTAGTGGGGAACAAGCGCAACAAAGAAGTTGTCACCACACACACACACACACACACACGCATGCACATACAAACGCACACACACAAGCAAGTGCGCATGCACACACGCACGCAAGCGCTCGTGCACACACACACACACACACACACACACACACACACACACACACACACACACACACACACACACACACTCTCTCTCTCTCTCTCTCTCACTCACTCACTCACTCACTCACTCACACTCACACACACATACACACACACATTCTTTTCTCTCTCTCCCCCCCCCCCCCCCCCCCCCCCCCCCCTCCGATCTTTGATGAGGAATTCATCCCGGCAGCATACTTCCGGCGCCCAGGTCTGCTTTACGTGAATATCTTCAAGAAGAGGTTAATTGCTCTTCCGCGCTGTCATCTTCAGTCATTTTCAGGTCACGTATGGTGCTCGTTAGTGTCCTGCATAGTATAGCCGGTGTAGAGAACAGTTAGAGGAAATACAGAACTCGCGAAGAGTTTCTCAGTGTCTGGAAAGCCCCGGGGGGGGGGGGGGGGGGGGGGGGGGGGGAGACATTCTTTGAATAGAAGTTCGGAAGTCCGGGAAAAATCATGGAACTTACTGGCGTGCCAGAAATGAACGGAAAGGGTTGCTGTTGGAAAAACAAACAAACTAGTATTTGATCGACGAAGGTCCCGTTTAGTTCGAAAAACCAGGGCTGACTAGAAGTTAAGAAAAAACAAAACGGGTGCCATGGAACCGTCTTGAGATGACTGAGCTACCAGGGATACAAAACATAGGGGGGGGGGGGGGGGGGGGGGGGGGTGGTGTCATTGCTAGTATTTATGTGTGTAAGGGAAAAAAAAAAAAAAGATACCATTTTGGGTCCTAATTTACAATGGTATATTTGGGTGTGAAGACCTAACAAGATGACTTTGACTGCGCGTGAGGTCGGTGATGATGATTGGCGCCTGGACAATGGTATGTTTTTTGGTGTGAAGACTTAACAAGATGACTGTGACTGCGCGTGAGGTCGGTGATGATGATTGGCGCCTGGACAATGGTATATTTTGGTGTGAAGACCTAACAAGATGATTGTGACTGAGTGTGAGGCCGGCCATGATGATTGGCGCCTGGACAATGGTATGTTTTGGTGTGAAGACCTAACAAGATGATTGTGACTGAGTATGAGGCCGGCCATGATGATTGGCACCTGGACAGTGGTAGTTTTGGTGTGAAGACCTAACCAGATGATTGTGTACTGCGCGTGAAGTCGGTGATGATGATTGGCACCTGGACAATGGTATATTTGGGTGTGAAGACCTAACAAGATGACTGTGACTGCGCGGTGAGGTCGGTGATGATGATTGGTGCCTGGACACGTGGCGCTGGCTGCCTGATGCTCCGGCACCCAAGGAAGAAAGACGTCTAAAGGCCGGAAGGAAGTTGCAGTGTCATGGCCGTGATGACCTAGCCTCATTGCCCTGTCGGTCGTTGGATGGCGTGCAGAAGGTTCAGATTAGTACTGGGTTGATTTTGACATGCTGTCGCGATTTTTTTTTTTTTTTGATGGGAGACCAGATTCATTTTTGACGTAAACTGTTTTTGACGATAGTTTCCGACAATACAGAGAGACAATAGTATTATTACATGAAGGGGTGTTGGTGGTTTCCTACAGTACAGAGAGACAATAGTATTATTACATAAAGGAGCTGGTGGTGGTGTCCTACAATACAGAGAGACAAGAGTATTATTACATGAAGGGGGTGGTGGTGGTGTGTGTCCTACAATACAGAGAGACAATAGTATTATTACATGAAGGGGTTGGTGGTGGTGTCCTACAGTACAGAGAGACAAGAGTTATTACATGAAGGGGGTGTTGGTGGTTGTCCTACAGTATAGAGAGACAATAGTATTATTACATGAAGGGGTGTTGGTGGTGTCCTACAGTACAGAGAGACAATAGTATTATTACATGAAGGGGGTGTTGGTGGTGTCCTACCGTACAGAGAGACAATAGTATTATTTACATGAAGGGGTGTTGGTGGTGTCCTACAGTACAGAGAGATAAATAGTATTATTACATGAAGGGGGTGTTGGTGGTGTCCTACATGAAGGGGGTGTTGGTGGTGTCCTACAGTATAGAGAGCCAATAGTATTATTACATGAAGGGGTGTTGGTGGTGTCCTACAGTACAGCAGAGATAATAGTATTATTACATGAAGGGGGTGTTGGTGGTGTTCAAGGGGAAAAGGCATGGAATCTGAAACAAACAGGTTCGTTTGGAACGTCAAGGTGTTTGTTCAAGGAACTAATTTTTTTTTTCTTTTCTTTTCTTTTTCTTTTTTTTTTGGGGGGGGGGGAGGGGGGGGGGGGGGGGGGGAGAGAATTGTGCGGTTTGTTTCCCTTTTTGTTTTTGTTTCTCTTTGGTTTTACATGTGGGCCTTCATAAAAGAATTTATAAAGAAACGCAGAAAAGAGAACGTTGTAACATGCTACAAGTTCATTAATGGAAAGAGAGAATTATCGCACACATACTCGTAAACAGTGAACACAGAATGCAGACAGAAGTGAGGGGGGGTGGAGGAGGGAGGGAGAGAGATAGGTACAAACTCTCCTTGATAATGAACAAGGGCGAAAATACATATTTAAAAAAAAGAACCAAAATACAGAATAATAATACACATCCAGCAAAGAACGTATGTACAATAGCAAGAAACCCCCCCCCCCCCCCCAAAAAAAAAAAAAAAAAAAAAAAGAAACATTTTAGAATGGAACCTTCGAGAGAGAGCGGCTAGCAAGGAAAAAGAACCGAGGAGTTGCCTGTGACCCTGCGTTTGGCTTGACATAAAGTTTCAGTTAAGTGTCAGAATGAATCAGCACAGCTGTTGATTGAGGACACTATACGGATGAAATAGCCTTCCTCCACCTTGGCACAGCGATTTGTGACCTTGGGCCAGATCGGGAAACACACGGCCTCCTGTTTGGCCGCGTTTATTTAGTGTTTACCGTCGATGTGTGTGTGGTGTGTGTGGTGCCTGAGTTGTTGTGTGGGTGTGTGTGTGTGGTGTGTCGGCCTCTGTTAAATTCTTATCACCTGGTTCTCTCTGAAGGATTAATTGTATGCAAGGATCTTCCTATAACTAACGGTTTTTTGTGCAGGCTTTCGAAGGGTTGTTTTACTTTTCAGGTTGCCGGCTTTCCCTAGTATAAGCATAGCATTCGTTATTGTATGGGGTGGTAGGATATTCTTACATGGCGATAGAGGAAGGATAACGAAAGGTTAAGTGAATAACACAGCATGGAGGGCTGGGTTCCTCGATTAGTAACTGAGAGGCTAGCAAGTAGCATCTATCCCAGACCCACATTTTGGAAGTAGCTTATGCGCATCTTCTGGAATTCCACAGGGGAACA
>JADBJO010011571.1:7500-12500 GCA_016801955.1 Conus betulinus | reverse complement strand
TTCCATTTTTCACTCAGGGTGCATGCTATGTGTAAACGTGTCATCCATACCAACGGCCAAACTGGCCTACTCTTCCGAATGTTGGTGATGGGATTTACGTGTGTGCAAGATGTTATGCGTGCGTTCACACACGGAACCTCGGTTTATAGTCTCATTCGAAGGACTGTATGGGAAATGGAGTCAGAACCAATGTTAACTCCGAGGGAAAAATCCCCCTATACCGAAACGCCCCGGCGAGGTTCGAACCCGCAACCCCAAGATTGCGAGTCAGGCGCTCTACCAACTGAGCTATTCCAGCTTCCTTATAATAATAATAATAATAATAACGTACATTTATAGAGCGCCCTTTCTCACTAGAGCTCACAGCGCTTTACAGTAATCAACTATAAACATGTAACACCTACCACCCGGCCTGAACCCAAACGAGTGTTAAACAGGCCAGCTGTCAGGAACAAGCCACAGATCAAACCATCCACACGTCAATGATCCCCCAGCAGTGGCGCTCCACGCAAAGGGAAAGGCGGTGCACTTCAAATGCTGGGTGGAAAGCAGAACAGATGGAACATTGGAAGTAGAGGGGAAGGCCTTTTCTCGTACGATGTCTAGTTCCATGTGAAGAGCCCCCGTCTTCATCCCACGTTCTGAGAGAGAGAATGTCCAAATCCGGGCGAAGGATCTCTCTTCATCCCAAGGCATGAGCGGGATCTTCTAATCCACATGGGCATCCCTTTCAAAGTCAAAGGCTTGACTGGTGAATTCAAATTCACATGAAGGTCCTGTCTTCATCATAAGCAGGGCACCCAAATCTACATGAAGAGACTGTTTTCACACCAAAGCCAGAGCATGAAGTTCAAATCCACATGAAGATCCTGGTTTTATCTTAAGGCCTGTGCATGAAGTCTAAATCCACACGAAGATCCTGGCTTTATCCAAAGACTTATGCATAAAGTTCAAATCCACACGAAGATCCTGGCTTTATCCAAAGACTTGTGCATAAAGTTCAAATCCACATGAAGATCCGGGCTTTATCCAAAGACTTGTGCATAAAGTTCAAATCCACATGAAGATCCTGGCTTCTTCTTAAGGTCTGTGCAGTACGTGCAAATGTAAATGGAGAACTGGCTTCATTATCAGGCCCGAATAGGAAATCTGAAATTCAAATGAAGAGTCAGGCGTCACTCAAAGTCTGGCGAAGAATCTGACCCAGTAGACAGATAGGTCTCACACCTTGGTTCAGTTCTGCAAATTCATGTTGACGACCACTGATGAATGCCCTTGTGATAGAGGCTTTCAGACACCAGTGACACTTTTCCTTACTTGTGCCATCGTCAAAAACGTGGTATGCACATGTGTGGGAGACCTTGACAAAATGCTATCGGGAACAGCAAACCCTTACAAGCAAAGACAAAATATGCCCTGAGGACCAGGGAGACTATTCTGCATGGCCAGGCAATATGAAAAAAGGCGAGAAAGAAAGAATGAAAGAAATACAGACAGACAGACAGATAGAAAGAGAAATGGACAGGGACACAAAATGAAAGACAGACAGATAGATAGACAAATGGAGACGGAGAGACAAAAAAAAAAATATATATATATAGAGAGAGAGAGAGAGAGCGAGGGTGAGAGACAGAGAGCTAACCAGCAAGCTAACCAGATAGAAAGAGATGGATAGAAGGTGAGATAGATAAGAGAGATAGAAAGATAGAGACAGAGAGAGACAGAAAAAAAAACAACTTACTGCATGTGTACTTTTGACCTGACTGCACGCAGGCTGCTCCCACGAGGCAATACTGACTGTATCTTGAGCAGTCATCGCCAAGTCCAAGTCCTGGGAAACAGAGAGAACGTTGTTGCAATCCTACAATCACCTGCATCATTGGAGAACAGAGATGGTAGCACAGTCTGTTTGGAACCGAGTCTAAAATGCTGTATTTCTTTTCGGCCTGATATTAAGGGCAATGCTCTTTCTCGATCTCTCTCTTTTCGCTGGTTACCTCAGGGCGAAGTGACATTAACTGCTCCCCTGTAAACTGCCCCACCTCCTCCCCCTGTCCCTTTCCACCCGAACCATCCCTCCACTAAGATTGAATATACTACAGAAACAGGTATGCGTGGGATCGTACATGGAATAAAGGGCAAGGAAGGGAAAGCCAGTAATATCACACACACACACACACACACACACACACACACACACACACACACACACACACACGCACGCACGCACGCAGGCACGCACGCACGCACACACACACACACACACACACACACACACACCCCCTCTTCTGTCTTAAACTGAAAAATGGTGGCCTCCCCTTGGACCACGCCCTCCCATTACACTCGTTCGAAACAACAATTACAGTTGTTTCACTTCCAGCATAAGAAGACGTTCGTCTGTTAGTACACAACAAGGGCAACGAACCACCTACCCACATCCCGTTCGCTCCCTCTCTTCCCCATACCGCCCCTCCACCCTCCCATCCCCCCCCGACGATATCCCCCCCCCCCATCCCTTCACACCTAACCCAAGCGAGTGCTAAACAGGCCAGCTGTCGGTGATTCCTACAGCAGATGACAGCCGACGTACCTGATGGCTCTTTGCAACAGATGCAGCCGTTAGGGTTGAAGTGGCAGCTCAGTGTTTCTCTGTTGTTCCCGAACATGAACAAGCGTTTTATGGATCACTCCCACGACCCAGAAAGACAGAGAGAAACCCTGGGGTTGTGGTTTCAGCCTGGTACAAGGTGGGTTGTCTTCTTCCCCCCTCCAACTCACTAAACCTTTCTATGGTGAGTCTGCGCGCTTTCAGGACGAGACGGTACACTGAGACGCCATGAGCAGCATGCACTTTGTGAAAGTTGGATCATCCACGGCAGCAGGAAAGCTATCTGTAGCACAGTTGTGTAGAGGAATCCGCTTTATGAGATCCACAAAGACAAACCCAGGCAGGACAAAGAGCGGCACTGTAGCCCAGCGCTGTCCTGCCCCCAGTCTCTGCTTCAAAGAGACGAGTCTCTTGGGAGAAAGACGTTTACTTTTTTTTACTAGCTCCACTCTTCCTTCGCAGGAGGATTGAGAGTTTTCTTTCTCAGAACAAAGACCTACAGTGAATAAGAGTGTACCTACCAGTCTCGGAAGTCTGGAACCATTTATTTTTTCATTCTCAGACACTATGGGTTCCCCCCCCCCCCCCCGCATTCCAATCCCACCTCAAAACCTATGATTTAAGAAGAGTATGACCTTTTGCTCTTTAGTGTGCTCCCCCGAAACCTGAATGTTTTAGTTGTTTGGGGAAGGGGGGGGGGGGGGGGGGGGGGGGGGGGGGGTCGGGGCGATTGCTGTTTGGTGTGATGAGTGATACTGTAAACAGTTCAGAGTTTTTTACACTGTTTTCAGTGTTTTCATACCCTTTTGGTTTATTCCACATGTTTTGGTTTATTCCACATGTCTACATATTCATATTGAGCGTCCTTATTGATTACCACCGTTGTGTTTGTTTCATTATTCGTAAGTCAACAGTTTTGATCGTTTATGGTGATTGAGAGAGCCATATAGTCACACATTCGTGCTAACGCTGTGTGTGGCAGGAGTGGTAACATCGGAATCAAGACTGGAGTGGGTGAAACAGTTTGTTTTCCTTTATGAACTGAGATACATGTGCGTGTATGTGTCTTTCGAGGGGTTTGCGTGGAATTGATAGTAGGGATATAGGTCTAAAATTATTTGGATCCGACGACTCATTTTGATTTTGGAAGGGGATCACTTTAGCATTTTTGAACGCTTGAGGGAAGACATTAGTGTCAATGGATACATTATATAATGTAAGAGATTCAACAATGTAAGGTAGAGCAAATTTGAGAAGAAATGCAGATACGTTATCAGGACCAATAGATTTTGTATTTTAACTGCGCTAGAGAGAGAGAGAGAGAGAGAGAGAGAGAGAGAGAGAGAGAGAGAGAGAGAGAGAGGTGTGTATGAGCGTGTGTTTGTGTGTGTGTGTGTGTGTGTGTGTGTGTGTGTGTGATTTAGTGTATATGTATATGTGTGTGCGTGCGTGCTTGTGTGCGCGCGCGTGTACGAGTATGTGTAAACTAGAGGATGAAGTGAAGGGGAGGCGCGGGAGGGAGGGAAGAATAAAACTGAATTCGTAATTCTTTTCCTTTTGCGATTAGACAAAGATACCTCGTTTCAGCCATTTCAACACACGCACAACTGTTCAGAAAATAACATGATTGTTTCCAGGTGTCCTCCAGTATGTCACTGGGAAGGGATACTATGCATCTCGGGAAACATTCACTTTTGTCATAGCAGTTTCCAATAATTGGTGAAGGAAAGAACATCATTTTAAGTGCATTCTTAACATGTATGGCAGGAAGAGACATTTTTTTTCCTATGAGTTATGTCAAACGGGAATCGCGAAATAGGCGTGGAACACGATGCTTCCATTGTTTCTTGTGTGACCTACTTTTATCAGAAACATCTTCCAGAGTACTTTCGAACTGGACTTCTATTTCATGACGCGGTCTCGTTAGATGAAATACGACGCAATGCAAGGCGCTACCAGTAGGGACGTGGTCATGTATAGCATTGCAATCAAACAGCAAGCCAGCCGCCGTGGCGTGGGTTCGATTCCCATCAGAGCTATTTCTTCATCAGATTTATCAGCCCCGACCGGCTCCTACCGAGAGTTGAGTTTGTTATGGGATCAACTGGAA
This sequence comes from Conus betulinus, assembly GCA_016801955.1. Taxonomy (NCBI): domain Eukaryota; kingdom Metazoa; phylum Mollusca; class Gastropoda; order Neogastropoda; family Conidae; genus Conus; species Conus betulinus. The sequence goes on along the minus strand of JADBJO010011571.1, from coordinate 7,782 downwards.
TGAATGTGACCACACAGACGTGTTTCAGCCACTTAAGGGATGCATCCCTGAGACGGTTGCTCAGATTTCCTGACCAACACTGTAGACGTCTCTGTCTCTGGGCCTGGTTGACGTCAGGACATATGATGAAAGTGAGCGTAGGGTACAGGCTTGTCATACAGTCTTGGACTTGAAACGAAAATGCGTAACATCAACTTCATTATCCTCGTCCTCATCGATCAGCATTTCAAAAAACAACATTTCTGTGGCCCTTCAGCAGGCCCTGTGTTGATGAAGACCTCA
>JADBJO010011571.1:0-5000 GCA_016801955.1 Conus betulinus | reverse complement strand
ACAGGGAATACTAACGCTGGTCCGGGCATATTCTTAGGCTGTGCCAGGCGTGGGATGCTGAAACCATCATCAGCGACAGCAGCAGCAACATCTCTAAGAAGTGACCGTTCACCTCCGTTCTGTGGTTTTCTCTGGAATAGAAGAGTCATTCTGATAGTTCGTTCTTCGTTTTTTTTGTTTACTGTGAGTGATATCAGACGAAGGCATGTTTCCCCTGCCTGTCTGTGAATGAGTGTGTGTGTGTGTGTGGTGTGTGTGTGTGGGTGGGTGGGTGGGTGTGTCTGTGTGTGTGTCTGTGTGTGTGTCCTTGTGTGTGTGTGTGTGTGTGTGTGTGTGTGTGTGTGTGTGTGTGTGTGTGTGCGTGCGTGCGTGTGTGCCAATGTGCATGCATGTTTGTATGCTCTTGCTCTGCTCTTGCTCTCTCTCTCTCCCTCCTCCCTCCCTCCTCTCTCTCTCTCTCTCTCTCTCTCTCTCTCTCCTCTCCCTCTCTCTCTCTCTCTCTCTCTCTCGTGATCGAGAAAGAAACTCCAAGAGTTCATGTTCATGTCCCCTAAACCCACTCACTCCCCGGGGAGACCTGGGGTTTCACGACAGTTCCCCACGAAAAAAGAGTACAGCTTGTGGGGAACTCGACCAGACAAATCCTCAGCTCTAAACGTCTGGCCCTATGACAAGACTTCCCATTTTGAGTTTGTGTCCCAGGAATAACTGCACTGGACCTCTACACCCGGCTCCCATCATTACCACCACCCCCAGTTCAAGAACTATCATCGTCTGTGTCGGAGTGAGTTCCTGTCCGTCTGGGCCTGTAACGTTTGAACTATGGTCTGAACTGTCTGCACTATATTAAAAAAAAAAAAAGTTTCCCTAAACAGGAATGATCTAGTTGCAAAGTGAAACGACTGCAGGCGGAAATCTAAACAAATCTTAAATAAATGTCAGCGAACGCCCAGAGAAACGTGGACAAACGCTCCCTTCCGACAGCCTCTTTCTCATTCAACGCCTTCCTTGCGCTAAACTCAGAAGCAATCTGAAGCGATCAAAGCTAAGTGCATTTTCGTTATTTTGTCCGTCTTTGTTTCACCTGAGGAAGACCTAAGAGGTCGAAACGCGTTGTGTGTTGTCTTGTGACTCGTTTGTCCACGTTTCTCTGGGCGGTTCGCTGACATTTATTTAAGATTCAAACAGGAATGGCCTGTCAATATTTCTATGTCCATTTTCATTGATCACTCAACATCAATTGCGTCTGATGTTGATCAGGGGGCACCGCTAGGCGGAAAATGTGAAACTTCTGTGACGCAGTTGTGCTCCTGCGATTCCATGGATGCAAGAGAACCGTGAACTGGGTCAGATATGGCACAGATCCTCACAGTCCCTAAGTACTGGGCCATACAAAAATCCTGACCCTTCTCACTTCTCTCCTGATAATATCCAACACCATTCAAAACACAGGCACACACGGCGAAGAAACATCCAACGTACCTGTGTCCTCCACCTTTGTATTTAACCTATCATGATCCAGCGTTGATTCAAGCCCCCAGACAGAATAAACACCTAGCCTCTTCCCCTCAAATGAACACTTCCAGCTGTCCCTCTTCCTGCCTTCCTCTGTGAAATGTTGGAGACATCAGTCAAGCGATCTCACCGATGAAAACGGTGTCAATCCATTTACTTTACAATGGCATATAACCCTAGCTGCCCTCATTTGTCTAAAAAAAAAAATCAAGACAAAGAAAACTGTATTCCTACCCACTTTCATCGATCAAATACCCATGCAAACGAAACCTGTGCCACTCCCCTTTCTTATGCTTGAACAAGGAATGAATAATACATCCATGACTCGTCCGAGATTTGTGCTCGTCCTCCTAATCAGTGTTTTTCCTCTGTTGAAAGGCTAAGACCCATTTTGGAATGTGAGAAACATTACATTCACTTCCAAGTTCAGACTGATGCGCTCTCTGGTCAATGTCATAAATCTCTATTCCCTGTGAGACGTGGACTCCGACAGTTGAACTTGAGAGAAGGGTTCAGGTATTAGAGATGAGAAGCTTCCGCAAGATCCTTGGCGTCTCATGCAAAGACCACATTACCAGCTTGGAGGTCCGGACAGAGTAAGGCAAGCCATTGGACAATACGAGGACCTGTCGCCCACAGTGAAAAAAAGAAAACGAGCTAGTATGGTCATATATCGTGATCATGAGGACTTGCCGAAACCGTTCTTCAAGGAACAGTGCGAGAAGGCAGAAGGAAGAGGACATATGATCAGGAGCAAATTTCTCAAACACAGGATGATTCACGTTATCACAATAGTAACTCACACGAACTTCTACAGGCATATGATCAGAAGCAAATCTCTCAGACACTACTCAAGTAACTGGCATGAATCACATATCAATGCATACAAATCACACGACATAGCAAAGCAGTCATTTACACTGCAGCCAATATCTAATACGAACGTGAAGCAACCCTGCCGGTCGCCATGACACATACTGTGAAGGACACATAGGTCAAATGCAGTACACATACTCAACAACAGTTTGCCGTAGTTATTCACTGCAGAATCCTCGGAAAATCGAATGTTACCAACTGGATGACTTGCGTATCGAGAGTCCTAAATACCTTAAACTGCTTGACAATGATGTGAAACATTACTCGTTCTATTAAGTTCAAATCCCCGCAAAACAGTACGTGTACATCTTTGCGAAGTAATAGGTAACCGAACAAATAATTTTCCAGTAAAGTAATCCCATTGTCAGAATAATACATGCACAAGACGGGGAACCCTCTGGAGGCAGGTATGGATGTACAAGCAATGTTTCATTGATAATTAGTGCATCAAAGTATTTGACTCATTATTCAACTTCTCTGACATACAAAATTCTTTAACAAGACAATTATCCGCCCCTAGCCCCCCTTTGTTGATTTTATGGCAGGTAAACAAAACATTTTGTATCCAGAGAACATACAAGATTTAAATTTATCGATAAACGTTTTGAACTAAACAAATAAAACCAAAGGACTGAAGAAATGTTATAAAGTCTTTGTTCTGTAATTTCGACAGCATTTCATTGACATCTTAAGAGAGAAAAGATAAGAAAAATGATCAGTTTTTGTAATTTTTATTTCTAGTTACATCTTCCCAGCGCCTGTGTTCCCATAAACCATTTTATCGAAGCACACGAAGAATTTGAAACACACAGAGAGTTCTCGTTAACCAAGTAAACACACTCGCTGCCATTAACTCTCTAAACTCGCATGCACGCTAATTGTCATTTTGGGTTACACTGGGCAGTGATGCCGGTGTGTTTGTTGCAAAAGTTCCCTCTCCAAGAGCAGTGTCTTGCACGATAAAACAGGGCTGGTCGGTTTTCTATTTAAAGTCGACGAGTGTGTCACGAACGTCTATAGCACCTTTGACCATCAATTAGTTAAAAACAACCGTGGCTCGTATTCTGTCCTGCCTTTACAATTGTGGGGTCAGTCTCCGTCAAAATTCCCTTGCCCCTTTGGAAGAGTCCTCTGCAAAATGATCACATTTGAACCTCGAAGTTTCTCTTTACCTTCCATGATCTTCCCCTTTTGTTTGTAGAAAGTACATCGGGCGATCACTGGGGAGTCATGTCGGGAACTCAGCTGGTGGACATGGTCGAATTCCATCTCCTCAGTCAGGCTCAGCTCGTCCATCAGCAGGTTGTGCACCAACCCCCCACAATCTGCACTGGTCTCCTCGTCTCTCCTGGATAGTCCGTAGGAAGTAGGGTTGTTCCGCCTGGAACGGTCCTCCAGATCGTCGATCCGTCTCTCGTGGTCATCACGTTACAAAGAAGGTCGTTGTGGGGTCTTCTGCAGTTCCCCTTTCTCTCTCTCCGCAACTCTGTCGCCTCCTCTTTCAGTTCTGTCATCTCGCTGTGAGAGAGAAAAGATGGCTTGAGCACGCGCACTATGTGCTGACCAGACCAGACCAAGTGAGCACTCATTTGTGGAAGATTGATTTGGTATCTGAGGAAGAGTAGTTTGTTAGGAAAACTGTCAGTGGAGGAAGAAGTGGAATCAGCACAATACCAGTTAGTATCTGTAATCTGAACAGAACCAAAGCACACTGCCTGGCTTTTCTTTCTCGCCATGTTGCAAGGTCTGTGTCGTTTTCCCCATGATCTGTATGACAACACTGTGAAATGACCCACCGTGACTGCACGAAGGGAAAATCATGAAGAGAAATAGCTGGCTTCTGAGTAATCCATGTCAGGTGCTAGTTTGCTGCCACTGTGACGGGTCATTGGAAAATGGGTGTGCGTCAGCTGGCTGATGAACGACGCCAAACGTCAAACTTAAGTCTCCCGTACTCTAAATAAAAGTTGACAGAACTGCTTGAGACAAAATGTCATTCTTGTCGACGTTTCTTTCTTTTTTTTTTTTTATTTTTTTTGTTAATAAATGGAGGGAGACATTCGTATTTATGGAAGTGAAAGAAATTTTGGGTGATATGGAAAAAAAAAACTACATTGATTTCCTCTGGGCGTAGGAATAGAAGGCTGGGATACAGTTTGTTCAAAACAAAGAAAAAAGAAAAAAAAGAGTGCAAGTGTAAAAACACAAAAGAGAAGTGGATATAGGGAAACCACTGGCACAGCGGGGATTAGAAAGGTGGGATGCAGTTTTTTCAAACAAAGAAAAAAAAAAGAGTACAATTTTAAAAAAACAAAAGAGTAGTGATATAGGAAACCACTGGCACAGCATGATTAGAGGCTGGGATGTACAGTTTGTTCGAACAAAGAAAAAAAAGAGTGCAAGTGTGAAAAACGAACAAGAATATGATAAAGGTGAATTACTGTAACATGATAGATCAGAAGCTGTTACATTGGTTCAGACACAGAAGAAGCTTGCCCTTGCACTACATTACACCTTCCCAATACCCCCGTAACAAGTATTGACACAGTCCCTCACTACCTTACCCTTCCCAATATACCCAAGTAACAAGTATTGACACACACACCCTC
>JADBJO010011570.1:60000-63894 GCA_016801955.1 Conus betulinus | reverse complement strand
CCCAAAATCATACCTGCATTCTTTTCTCAGTTTACAGATGTATGTAAGAAGAATGCATACGCTATACACATTCATGTGCATAAGGAAAACGCTGATCACGTTTGACGTAAGCAAAACACACTCTAAGTTAAGTTTTATATGAAAATGTCTATGGAAATATGAGCCCATACAGCTTGGCAAGGTGACAGAACTATTTCCTTTCTATATTCGCCCGGCCCTTCCAGTCCATTGTAAACAATATCCTCACTAGTTCAGAACATGATAATGCAGATTCGGAACGAGGAGGGGCAGGACAATGGTAGGTTTTCAAAAGAATGAGAGAAAGATGACAGAGTGAGGCGATAAAGTGGCTGTAAATGCAGAAATCTGAATTTGGAAAAGTAAACACGCAATAGAGGAGAAAGCATCTCGAATTTGTTGCATTTTAAGAATTTGCACAGTCAGTACTACTGTTGTGGAAATTGGTAAATGTAACTATGATATTCTTTTGTGTTATTCTTTTTGTTTGTTTCACGACATATCCTTTCCCCGTTCAGTTCTTTAACTGATGTACACACAACAACATTTGCTTTAGGTTCTATGAATGCAACTGAAAAAACAAAAAAAGAAGAGAATAGTAGATTCAAGTAACGGAGAGTGAATCAATGAATTAAGAACCTAAATAGTCTAAATGAATAAGACCGAAAAAAAAAAGTCACGAAAGGAATAAAACCACAAACAGGAAAAATAACATATGCCTGTAAATACATACATAAACACATATGGATACACGAAGATGTCTATGTAATATTTGTTTTCCTATTTTCCTTCGCCAGTCATCTCTAATAGATGTCACTCTGCTGCTGGTGATATTTTTGAGAGAGAGAGAGAGAGAGAGAGAGAGAGAGAGGGGGGGGGGAGGGGAGACGCACACACAGAAAGAGCGTGGTGGTGGTGGAGGTGGTTTGAGGGGTGGATGCACGGAATGGAGTGGAGGACTGGGAGAAGCCGGGTAAAAATGCTAGTCGCCACATGAAGATTCTACAAAGATTGATCAATATTGGAGGCCTAGGCTTTGAAGTGGCAAGACCCCCTTACTCCTCCTCCTCCTCTTCCTCCTTCTCCTCCTTCTACTATTACTACTACTACTGCTGCTGCTACTACTACTTACTACTATTACTACCACTACTGCTGCTGCAGCTGCTACTGCTGCTGCTGCCTACTGACAGCCTCATCAGTGATAGAATCCTTTCAAACACTGTCCAAAAGCTCTTCCGTATGGGAGCAAGAACTCCTTCTCCTCCCCCCCCTCCTCCTACTACTACCACAAAACTACCACTTTTACTGCTATTACGCTGCCGCTGCTGCCACAGCTACTCCATAATAAAAGCCCTCAGCACCAGCAGCATCATTTCAAACACTGTCCAAAGGCCCTTCTTTGCCTTAACTAGGCTGACCCTGGAGAAAGGTCCAGTGACGGTGAGGAAAGACCCACTGACCACAGGGAAAGTCCTGTTGACAGTGGGAAAGACAACTTTGGATTCTCTCTTGAGGGCACATAAGACCGTATGGCGAAAGCTTGGCTGTGTCTGGAGTGGCACGGTCTTCATCTGTCCGTGGGCAGGGGTGGTTGGGTCTGTGGGGGTGTGCTCGACAGTTGGAGGGTGGTGTTTTTTTTCGCCGGTGGGCTCTGCAGTCATGAAATACAGGCTGGTACACCCATGGGGATGCTACTTTAATACTGTTATGAGTTGCATCCTGTAGTCTGATTTACCTCTGTTCAGGAGCAGTTATGTCCCTTGATATCTTAATGGAGTGTCCTGCGCGTGTCTGTACCCATCGTCAACACAGCGCAGGCCTCCAAGGGTGGTACAGGACTGCTCTAGAGGCAGGTGAAGACAGTGCTCTCTGGGGGTCCTCCCAAACACCTTCGGGTCTTTCTTTTCCTAAAAGCATCAGCACCAGCAGCATCATGTCAAACACTGCTCCAAAAGCTCTTTCAATGTGTCATCAAGAACTAGTACATTCAAACACAGACTCTTCTTTAAGCTCCCGTAGTCCAGGTTCCCAAATGACTATGGACTGTTTTTGACTGACTGGCTGATAGACTGGTTGTCTTGCGGTTGGTTGGTTGGTTGACATATTTCGAACATGGCGTGGCTGAAATAGAAGACTGACGACTCGACTTCCAGAGACTGTTCGGTTATGTGACATGGTTGGACTGGACTGACTGAGGGTTGATTTGGCTGATTTAACACAACTGGCAAATGATTAAATAAGCCCTGACCAATGGGCCCCAAAAAAAATAAAATGATTGTCACCGATAGAACATAAATAAGCCCTTACGCTTTGTATCATAGGCCAAAACATAAAAGGTCCACACCTAAGAATGTCCATTAGTAAAAGAACGTATAGACATGTATGGTAAGCGAGAGTTGTGGAAAACTTGCTGGAGTAAAGAAAAGGTGGGGGAAAAGAGGAGGATGGAGGCCCAACCTTAAGAAAAGGAAAACATGTTGAAGGATTTTTTAATGTGGAAAAGGAGGAGGTTGGAGGACAACACACACACACACACAGACACACACACACACACACACACACACCACACACACACACACACACAAACGCGCGCGCGCGCGCGCGCGCACGCACGCACGCACGCACACACACACACACACACACACACACACACACACACACACACAACTAAATGATAAAATCTGTGCTGTCGGGTAGATACCCCACCATCAAAAATAAACCAACAAGCAGTACTGCAGCTGATGTCATCAGCGGTTTCCTTGACATGACCATCATTGTGACTGTCGACAGGAAGTGAACCGCACATGCTACGATGAGTCCAGAAGGACTCGGGGCTCTCTGCCTGTGTAGCGGTGTGGGAGGAAGTGTGTCCTTTTTCTCAGGCACATGGACTTGTGGCATCCGATGCAAACAGGCGAACAGGCGCGAGAAGGATGCCAGGTTTGTCTGCTGACCACTACCGCCAAATTCCGTGTGAGAGCACGTGTCTCTGACCCGCCGCAGACAGAACTGGACAGTGCGCAGACAGACAGCTCCACTTGATGACAAAGATGGCGCCTTCTTTACAGAAGGGTTTCGTTTTTTTCCACGGACTGTTTTCAAGTGGAACGAGGAACTTTCGAACAGATGAGAAGTAGTTTTGTACAGACGTCGAGTGTTCCGCTCGCTATCAGGATTGTTTCGGACGACCCGAACGACGGACACATTTTTTTCTGACCAGTCCTGACAGCACAGAGTATATTGGCTCAAGTTCCTGAGTGTATGTGAAGCGAGCAGAACGAATCTGAAATTCTCGTGGGCATTGAAGGTATCTACTCTCATTCTTGCTAGAGTTTGGGGATGTAGCCAAATGCCCTGCCTCGGATCCTGAATATCAGTATCTCAGAGGCTTAAATGTCAGAGGCTTTACTGAATATGAATACAATCCTGATTCGGACGATGAGGACGTGGGTCTCGATCCTACTGTGTTAGCGTTGTTCTTGGCTCAGTTTCCCAATCTTGAGCGCTTGAGAATACGCGGTTTCGACGTCAGTGATACGGTGTGTTGAATCAGCTGGCTCCGATGGTCAGGCGACTACAATGCATCAAAACTTTTACGCCCAACAACAATCCGAAAGACAGAAGTCTCTGCCTCTGTCGTACATCAAAGAGATCATTGAGCACGACCGACTGGTGGGTGAATAGTCTTCACAGGTACGAAACTTTTCACGAAGACGTTGCAACGAATCACCTTGCGCATAATTGTGTCATCAAAACCTGGAACCTGGCCACCAATAACCGAGCATGCCGTCGGCCATTTCATGTCAGCATACTCACAGTTCTACGTCCAGGTCATTATTCAACGGGGCGAAGGTTACGTTTTTAGGATTACGAGGA
>JADBJO010011570.1:45000-55000 GCA_016801955.1 Conus betulinus | reverse complement strand
TATCTCATGGGTGTTTTGTGGCATCTATTTTTCATCTTCTTACAGATAAAACTTTTGACCGAAAAGAAACTCCTGTACTTGAGGGGATACGAAAGGAAAGTTTACTAAGAGTCTTGGTCATGTATCTTTCACAAAAAAAAAATCCAAGAACATTCCAGTGACAAGCAAAACTCGTCACTGTTACTTGAACAAGTGCTGTTTGCTCCAAACTGGTACATACACATCCCTGGCTGCCGTGTACACTCTAGACTGACATCAGTATTCAGATCACCCACTAGTTTCACACAGGAATTTTACATTTTCCCTCGTTTTCGAAATATGCAAGATCTAACATTCACAGAACTAGAAATGTTACTCTGTGTGACAGATTCACGATCTTCAACTCGGCTTGCACGTGAAAGGAAATGCTGTCAGAGCTATGCTGTCACCGTTTAAACGAGATGGTGTCTGTATCTGCTTAATTCTCCATGATATTTACAGATGTATGTATACGGCCATTTGGTTTTCATCCGATTTTGCATATCGTCCTCTGTGGGCAATATCCCTGTATCGATTTTCAGATGATCAAGGACCAGAAGACGCTTCAGCCACTTCCAAGTAAAGAACAAGTTTTCGTCTGTCAACCTCATTGGTGAGACGAAATCCTCTTCGTTGGTAGTGTAACTACTCTGCAATTTATGTCGAGAATTAAGCACTTCCCCTTAGTCTTAAAAAATGTAACTCGCAATAAAGAGGGTGGGTGAGTGAGTGAGGGGAATCTTCTTTTTCTTCCGAGTCTATGAAGTCAGTCAAATTGTAAGCATAATGTCAGTTTCAGTTCATCAACTAGTACAAATCTGATTAGGTTCTTACAGTATTCTTCGGTTTCAAACCATGTCGGGCTATGTCATAAAACTTGAAAATATTTCTTTTAGAATGTCACTGTAAGGTTTCACGTTTTCTTTCCAAATCTCCTGGCTTTCAACGCAGATTTTCGCTTATTTCTGTTACCGCTATTCGTACATACCAGTCATCGCGCACACTCTGGTCCTTCGTTTAAAGATTCTTAAAGGATCTGACGTCCAAAGCAAAACCTTTGCCTGTAATCGTGTATTGAGCATTTCGTTGGCTTTGCTGTCCCAGCTGTTTACACCCCCCCCCCCCCCCTTCCCACACTTTTCTTCACTTAGCAAACTTTCCTATCACGTCTGGTTTAAAACTGCATTTATTTTTTTTCAAGCAAGCATTTTAAACCATGGTGTTTATTACAGTTGTTTATATAATATACTATACATGAAGTCAGTTATTGCTTATGAGGTATAAATGAAAGAATAAATGATAAATACAAGTACAATGAGTATTTTACCACCGCAATAACGCTGATAAATACTATTATTTCTTATTCATCGCAGTTAAAGTTTGTTTTTTTTTCCTGTGTTTGTTGTGTGTCTGGAACTTTTTGACAATATGAATCTGACCCTGAGATCAAAGCAGATCGGGTGTGGGTTTGCCGATGACAGTTCTAATGGGGCGTCTTCTTTCCCTTGCATCATCTTCTGACGACGTCTCGCTGAAGAACACAATGACTACTCTGCAACATAAGATTGGTAGAATGGAAGAGGACACAAGTCTAAAAAATTGTAATCAGGTCTAAACTGACAAAGTCCCTGTCTCTGTCTCTGTCTCTCTCTCTCTCTCTCTCTCTCTCTCTCTGTCACACACACACACACACACACACACACACACACACACACACACACACACACACACACACACACAGGGCTTCTGACTTCAAGTGACTCAGTGTCCAAATGTGTAAAAAAGCTTTGTATTTAACCCAGCTGTATAGAACACAAAACCTATTCTTAACTGGTTTTGATTATACTATATTATACGACTCATGAGCCTGTGAACATCATATACGACCTGCTGAGGGAGAGTTGTGCCAGAGTTAGATTCCAGCCATTGTAGAAGTCTGGCTTCGTGGGACCTCCTCAATTTTTCTGCCAATACGTTGAAGGTGTACATAAAGGGATTGATAGCGGAGTTCAAGGGCAGTACAAATATAGCCAATGCCACGTTCACCTCACCAGGGATGGGAGTGCCAGCCAGTGCCAGCATCCCACACAGTCCAATGGGAAACCAGCACATGAAATCTGACACAGCAACACTGATCAGTCGCCGGGCAATGGTCATGTCCCGCGACACTTTGGTCGTGTTGGTGTCGTTAAAAGCGTTTTTCTGAATCGTCCAGTAAATAAGCGCTTGGCCTGCAGAAATGAATAAAAACAGAATGAAGTTAAGGACAATGAGTAAACTGAACGAGTATTCTTTTCCTTCAAAATCTTGCTTCGTCACTGGTAGCGGAATACAGATGCCTGTTTGACTGTAAAAGTCCCAGTGTGACAGCATTGGCAGTGACGGCAGTGAGGCCAGAATCCAGCCGACGGACCAAGACAACAGGCAGACCACAGCTGCTGACCTTCTCCCAAATCGGAAAGTGCTGAATGGAATGAAGGAGGACCAGAAAACGATCCAATGTGATCAGCCAGACGATCAAAGCAGACACTTCACTGGACAGCAGACACAGAGAACCGGCCACTTGGCAGGCTGTACTGTCTTTCCATGTGTCATCAAACTGGAGATACCTGCCTTGGAACTGTTCGTCAGCTACTCCAATGATCGCAATGTAGACGCCCATCATAAAGTCCGCCAGCGTCAGGTTGAGGACAAACACACTGAATCCGCTGGATGAAGTCTTGCCCTTCGTTATGAAACGTGCGCAGAAACAGAAGGCATTACCACTGATTGACAGAGAAGAAACCAGCCACAGAAACGCTCGATAGAACCACGACTGCAATAAGTCTTCACATGAAAAAAGTTCGTCTTGAGGAGAATGACAAGAGGTATCATGGAATTCCTTCGGGAGTATTATTTTTTGCAACAAATTTTATAGTTATCAGCCGACACGAAACGCAAACTGGAAAGTCCTTTGAACATGTTCAATGGGAAAATGCTACTGGACTACCATCCAAGTAAAGCTCCGTTAACTGTGGCGTGAACTGAAATCCACTAGGACTGATGGTATGGATGGCAGTAAACGTTAGATTAATCTTCTGTATGGAAACAAAAGACGAAACGGTTCTAGAATCAAACACTGTCAGTGCAGTGAATGACAAATCTACCACAGCACGAGGTTAACGTCTGAGCGACACTTGATGAATCAGTATACAGCAAGGTGATGGGGTTATGGGAGAGCAGCAATGTTCGTAAGTTGTACAATGCCAGAAAAACCGTCGAATTCACTTGTTTCAACCTGTTGCCACTGAGATCTAAGAATCTCAGATTTACCATTTAACGGTAGGGACGGTTGTCAAAGAACATTGGGCAAGAACAAGATGAACGAGATGTTTTAGCTGGCTGGCATCAGAAAGTGTTATTCCAGAACTGGTTCCGTCCAAAAAACGAATGTATGGGAACCGTGTCGTGGAGAAAGGCTCCATACAACGGAATGTGTGACCTTGACACCGACAGCCTGCAGGGCAATTCGTGTCACACACTATTTCATCATCGTGCATTGGACAGTGAGGCCAGCCATCACACAGGTGTCAGTGTGCAGACAGGTTGTGGATGCCCTGCACCTGAAGAATCCTGGCACAGCATGCCTTCACAGCCATCTTCGTCCTTCCGGTCCACGCAGTCGTATATTCCATTGCATCGTGTGTAAACAGGCAGACAGTCATTGAAGTCACCAGGACAACGATAATGGCTGTTAGGACAGGACTCGTTGGAGAACATTTGGATGGACTCAAACCTCCAAACACCATCAAAATTGACCCAGAGCAGGAGAAGGAAAGAATGGATACTTTACACTCCTTCCTTTCAATGAGCTGCAGCTGAGTTCGTCCGAATAATCCTGGCACTGGGCTATTTGATCACACACCTTACCGTACGAAACACACTGTCCGTTAACACACTTGAACTTCCTAATACAAAGAGGATGCACACAGAATGACTCATCACTGTTGTCATGACACTCGTTTATGAAATTGCACACCAGAGAGTATGACAGGGTGGTAACGTGATCACTGCATGTAAACGTGGGGATTAGCATTGTGTGGTCATCGCCTGACGCTATATGGCTGCTGTGTGACGGATGATGATGAAAATGACAAGATGCGTGTTCTTGCTTACACACTTTTAGCTGATGAAAGCCACACAGAAGGACTGTATATGTCACATGACCATCATGGCACAATGTCATAGGTGCGTGTCGCCAAGGCAACACAAACCGGTGTTTGTTTAATGAAACTGGTTTCAAATAAAGCAATTCTTCACCAGTCCCATTTATCACGAATGAACAAACTGTTCCTTTGAAGAAGCTTTTAAACAATGGAGATGATTGCACACACCGACAAGACGAGTAAACCATGAAGAAGAATTTAATGAAAGAATAATAACAGCTCATATCCCCATTTTGAACTTCTGCACTATCCATAGCATTACGAAACGTGTGATGAAACACAAATCTGCCCTGAAAAACGACGTGCCTGTACATAGAGGGCCATGATAAATCATTCGATGATATACCAACCCAATAGTAAGACAGCGTATTCCATGGAATCCCTGTTATTTTTAACGTCGTGCTAAGCCAATTAAGCACACACAAAGGCACTCCTACTGTGCCTCCTAGAGAACAACAATGTTTATCAATTTCGTGGTTGACGTATACGACATCAGTATTGAATCCAGGCAGATCGCGTACAAACGCGTAGCATCGACCACACAGTGCTATCATCCCCTGGCAGTCCGGACTGCTGAAGGGACAGTGCCCTGCTTCGTCCCGTCCATCTTCACAGTCTGTCTTCAAGTCACACTCCATGTGGTGACGGAAACTGGAATAACCACCCAGCGAACAGTTCCACAAACCGCTGGGCAATTTCTGAGGAGTTTTGCTTTCAGGAAAAAAAGGTGAACGAAAGCTGAAAGCAAGGCGTCATGATGCATGATGTTCTCATTACGCGAACACCGAGTTTTCTCCTGGTGAAAAGATAGGGAAACACAGATTCTGAGGAATGTCTAGACCACACCAGCTGTTCTGTTTCTCTGACCTTATTCCATAACCGATCGAACCGCTCGACAAAGCAATACAGGCCAACGCTGGGGAAATGTGACGTGATTAGTTTGAAACTGAGCATGACTGTTGGGTGGAACAAACAGATATCCCCACAGTTGGTAAGGTTCGCCGTGACTCAGATTGCCTCTCATTGTCATGTATCCAGACGACGGGGAGCTCATCACAACAGTCATGGGTGCTAATTCTTCTTGAGGGCTGCGCCTCAAGTCACGGGAGCACTGGGGAAGTTCCATGAATTCACAACATAAAACACGGGGAAACCAGGAGTCACTGGGGAGTGGACACACTCGGAACTAGAAGGGTACCGGGGAAAGCACTACTTAATCAAATTCTGTGATTTTTGGTAGGAGGAAACTGAAGGGGGAACTTCACAGCAGAAGAGTTTTTTCTTTCTACTCAAAGCTGTTTGTATTCGATTTCTTACTTTCCCCACTTTAACTGTAGATTTTAACAAAAACCCTGTCTGTGGAAGACAGTTAAACGCTTAGAATACAAATATAAACCTGAATAATTAACACAATTCACAAATGCGTAGTCACTAGGTCATTCACAAAAAAAAACAACAACAACAACAACAACAAAAACAAAAAAACCGCAGTCGAATGTATCCTCCCATTACAAACAGAACATACAGAAACTCAGACACCTGTACGCACTCGCAACTACTCAACTCAAAGACACTAGAGTAAAGTAAAACCCAGGCACCAGTTGAATTGTCCAGTATGATATGTAAACAGGTTTTGATGTGCAGCTGAACTGAAAGAAAAAAAATTAAAGAAAGGAAAAAACGACAATATATATAACGGAAGAGGACAAATAGATACAAAACTGGAGAAAAATGCCAGTGAAGAGAGGCATGTACAGCACTTAAGAAAAAAAAAAAAAGGGGGGGGGGGGGGGGGGGGGGGGAGAAAGATGCTCCATGACTTGCATGCAGCTGAGGTACTATCTTAACAAAACTCTTCCAAAAATATTGTGTTACTTTTCTTTTTTAAATGACATCTGGGTTTATTTTTTATTTATTTATTTTTTTCGCGTACGCAGGCTGATACTCCTGCGGACACTCACTGTAGGCAGGCAATGATTAATCCCATCTGCCCAACAAAGGGAGTGGAGTTTTGTGTGTGTGACAGTTTTTTTTTTATCCCACCATTAAGCAGCCGTACTACAGCTTCGGGGAAATCTCGGTTTATAAATGTACTACTTTCAAATTCGGTTCCTCTGTATAATTTGTGCTGTACTCTGAGCCTAGAATGAAAAGTACACTGATCTGACTGACCAAAAGCTGATATATCAATTCACAGCAAAACGATCGGTAAACCAAATCTCTCTTACAAAATATACACCATCACAAAAATGGCTTTTAAACTACATGGATTTAAAATACCAGGTATGTGGTTCACACACGACCTCACTGTTATGGGGGGAAAAACTTATGACCAAAGGATGAAAGCAGTTAGAGTACTTTACAAAAACAGGGTTGAAAACATTGAGCACACTACTGTCACAGTCACCTTTGGATCGAAGCAGGTACCACTGAAAATCGGCAAAGTCACTCAGCAGCAGTGCGGCGTCCTCTTTGGTGGTGGGTTCCCTCGTGACGAACTGACCTGACTATCCCTGTAGATTGCCGGGGCCGGGAGCGACAGGGACACGCCAGGGCTAAATTGTGAACGGAGAGTCGGAGTAAGAGGCGTAACGCATAGTACCCAGTGCCACTAGATCGGAGTTGGAAACCAGGACACTTTTTTTTTTCGCGCTTTACTTTTCTACCCTTCACTGACTGCGTTGCGTTGCTGTTGGATGCTGTTTCGGAGCCCTTGGTGGTGAGAATACCACATGATTAAAGACTGTGGCATATCTCCATTTGATGCTAAGAGAACACAGACACAGTCAGCCGTGTCTCCCAGACGAGTCCAAATCAGCAGAGGAAACGCCGTGGAGCAGACGATGTGAACGGTCCAGTTTTCAAGATGGATTGCAATAGTACCCATACGCTGCAACGAAGGATTTATATATATATATATATATATATATATATATATTTCCCCCTTTTATATATTCTCCCCCTTTATATATTGTATCATTTTCCCTATTTCTTTTTGAATCTTTGCCAAGTCATTCATGTAATCACGGAGGAATCGTTAGCCTGCACTTTTCCCTATTAAATCTTTTTGAATCTTTGCAAGTCATTCGTTACACACACACACACACGTTAGCCACGCTTGCGCACACACCCACACACACACACACACACACACACACACACACACACACACACACACACACACACCTGTCTCAATCAAGGGAAGACATGGGTCAAGATCATTGCGCAATTGTGTGCATGCGTCATTTGGCAAGCAAACGTCTCATCAAATTTCACATGTAGATCGGAATCGATCGATGATAGTATCAATCAGTATTAATTCGAATTCGAAAACAATGATTCGAACTGTTGGTAACGCAGTGCATGCAGTGCAAGCGCACCATTTCACACTCAGGTTTCAGTATTTTTTCTCTCTCACTGAACTGTGACGCTAACTGAAGAGGGCAAAAAATAGACTTGTTCCAGAGAAAAAAACAATCATAGGAAAGGTACAGCATGTTTTCAACCGCAAACAGATTTACCTTTTCTCAGTTCATAAGCTAAGCACATAATCTTTTCTCAAAACAAATTGATATAGATAGTCAAATATTGATTTGAAGTGCACGTCACATTAACGATCGGTGTATTGACTGATTGCATAGCAGTGGCACCATTGACGCACCTTGTTTTTTGCATTTTCTATCTCTGATTGAACAGTTCAGCTGACTGATGGATGAGGCAAGATTGTTCTGGGCGTGCCAGCCACAGACAACTGTCCCAGAAAAACGGCGGGGTCATTCTGTTGAACGTGAATCTTACTGATGATCTCCCCTGGCATATTTCCAAACATTGTCGATTGTCACATGACACACGCTTTCTGGTGTAGTCTTGGAGCAGTATCAACAATACCCCTGAAACATGTGCACGCTTCACACTGACCGGAATTTTCGTGATTGCAGAGAGTATGACTACTGTAAACTGCCCATTTACAAGTGTCAGTGGAATGATAACAAACCTTGTACTGGTGCCTTCAGCAGTATGCGGAAAAGCATGATAAGCAGTGGAACGAGAGTGTAATGTGATAAAAGACAGAAAACCCATTTTCGTTCAAAACGGGCGGGCTTCAATGAAAACGCCTGTTGGAAAAATTCTTTGTTTTAAGACAGTGGCGGCGAAAACGGCAGCCGCAACAAAGAACGAGAGGCCGAAGGAGAAAAGAGGATATGGAAGTCATTAAAATAGATGTTACAATGATGTGTATTTTTTTTCTTCGCTGCTCATCTTGTTCGGTTCTACGAGTTCTCTTTATTTTTTTGTTGTGTGTGTCGTGAGTATCCTTTCTGTGTCGACTTCATAAAAAAAAATAGCCTCAGAATCAATGGTATGAATATGTTAGTTAATGCAGACTGAGTTTATAACAAAGAGCATTTCAGCAGCACAATAACTGATTACTGCGGATTATGTTTGATAATGTGGGATTCTCTCTCTCTCTCTCTCTCTCTCTCTCTCTCTCTCTCTCTCTCTCTCTCTCTCTCTCTCTCTGTCTCTCTGTCTCTCTGTCTCTCTGTCTGTCTCTCTGTCTGTCTGTCTGTCTCTCCCCAATTATCATTTGTTCCGTAATGCAGTCTGATGGCATATAATCATTGTGCTTTTGCATGCTCATACCCTTCCATTAAGGGTCTTCAATCGAAATTCGAATCTCTCTTGTCTGTCTCTCTTGTCTGTCTGTTCGTTTTTTCTCTTTTTTCCGCTCATTCCTCTCTCTCTCCCCCCTCTCTTCCGCCTCTACCCTCTCCCTTCCTCACTCTGTCACCCCCATCACTCTGCTCTATAATAATCATTCCGTTACTTTGTTCTTGGTTATCATCTGGTCCCAGAATCGTTCTATAAGTGTTGTGGAATCATTACTGTTCCTGCTGCGATTCCACAGTGAAGTCTGTATTCACATCACTTTCGTTATGCCTGATATTTGTTCACGAGACTTACAGAAGGTCTATTGATGTTGCGCATTGTCCTCTTATGGCGCACGCGCACGCTCTTTTATTGCGTGATTAAAGAATCCCTTTTTTTTTAAAGTTGAGGTCATCACAGACCCTATCAAGAAGGGCCACACTATCTAAAATTCATCAGTGATGATCAAAGAAGAGTTTCGTGTTGGCTGGGAAGAAAAACAAAAAAAAAAACCTAACTAAACAACAAACAAAAAAAAAACAGGGAAGATCTGTCCGCTACATTTCTTTTCATAATGCATATGTTATCCAAAGCCAAGGCATGCAATTCTCAGCACGATGGTTGATGAAATTAGAGCAAGAACCTTAGAAACCAGTCTCTGAACGGATACAACACAAAAACACAATAAACAAGTAGGGTAACTCTCGCTCCCATAAGAAAAAACCTAATTCAGAGTAGCTTTTATTCAAGACTGGCACAGCCTTTTAACTTGAATAAAGTCAGACAAATACAAAAAAACGAACAATCTAATAGTGGGGGAAACACTCTTGAATAAAAGTTACTCTGAGTTAGTTTTCTTATGGGAGCAAGAGTTACCGTACTGTTTATTGTTTACTGTTCCCTGCCTCATTTCATGTTCAATTTGGATACAACACAGTTCAAAAAGTCTCATAATACTGAGCACATTCGCCACCTGCAGTACTACAGTACACTCGCGCAATTTTAAAAGTGGGAGGACTCGAACAGTGAGACCCCTGGCATTTTGTGTGCTTTGTGAAGTTAGATGGAAGAATGAGCGAGAAACACAGGTGGAAGAGAAGCATGGGCTGCACTATAGTGGAGAAGAC
>JADBJO010011570.1:17500-40000 GCA_016801955.1 Conus betulinus | reverse complement strand
ACAGCTAAGTCACCCAGGACTTTTCCCTGCTCAAACCCAGCAGCACATTGTACCCTCTCACCAAAAGACACCAGCCTACGTGACCTCAAAGGCTCCTTTAACAATTAAACGCACATTCTCTTGTCAGAGCCGCATCATGTGCGAACCGTGCGGTAAGATTTATGTAGGTGGGACATCCCGCACATTTGAGACGCGCATCTCTGAAGACCTGGCTGACATCCGCCATTATCGACCCGAACCAGTCGCTCTCTACCTCAGCCATCCCCACAACATCAGTCACGTCAAAGTCCTGGCCCTTTGGCAGTCACTGAGTGACAACTTGGAGCGTACTATGCATCTGATATTTCTCTTCATCACCATGGTTACTTTACATCACATGTTATTCATGATGTTTTGTAATGCTGGGATGCATATCTGTCTGTCTGTCTGTCTGTCTGTCTATCTATCTATCTATCTATCTATCTATCTATCGATCGATCGATCTATCAATCGATATGTCGGTCTGTCTCGCTATCTATCGATCTGTCTCCCTATCTATCGATCTGTCTGTGTGTGTGTGTGTGTGT
This sequence comes from Conus betulinus, assembly GCA_016801955.1. Taxonomy (NCBI): domain Eukaryota; kingdom Metazoa; phylum Mollusca; class Gastropoda; order Neogastropoda; family Conidae; genus Conus; species Conus betulinus. The sequence continues at coordinate 39,434 of JADBJO010011570.1, read as the reverse complement.
GTGTGTGTGTGTGTGTGTGTGTGTGTGTGTGTGTGTGTGTGTGTGTGTGTGTGTGTGTGTGTGTGTGCGCGCGCGCGCGCGCGCGCGCGTGTGTGTGTGTGTGTGTGTGTGTGTGTGTGTGTGTGTGTGTGTGTGTGTGTGTGTGTGTGTGTGTGTGTGTGTGTGTGTGTGCGCGTGCGTAGCGGGAACAGGGAGAGATTAAACAGTTGCGTAGTGTAGAGCGAAGAAGGGGGCAAAAAGAGATACGAGAGCGGACTAGAAAAAGAAGGGGATGGAGGGAAAGAGGAGTGAAATACGATGAGAAAAAAAAAAAAAGAGTGAAAGGGTACGGAGAAAGAGCACATGAGAAGAAAAGGGGGGGAGAAGACAATAAGAGGGAAACATAATTGTACTGTGAAACACAGAATATAGATGGAAATAAGAACAGAGTGAATTCTAATAGTGTGAAGGGGTAAGAATTAAAAGGGCTGGAAAAAAATGAAAGAGTGCGGCTGTAAAAGGGAAGCAAGTGAAGAAGAGGGGGGGGGGGGGGGGGGGGGGGAGAGGGGGGGGGGGGCGTGGGTGGAGGAGGAGCAGAACAGGAACAGAGTAAACTGGCCAGAGTAGACACTCAGAGCAGAAGGCCCACAGCTGCCGGAAGCAGAACAGCACAGAGCCAGCTGCTGTATGATGACAGACAAGCGGTTCTGTGAATGGAAGACTGAGGTCAGAGTTCGGGTTACAACAAAGGTAAAGTAGTAACAGCGAAGTTCGAACAGATGAAAATCGCCCTGGCTCTGTGAAAAAAAAAATTGAGTGTGAAAAAGATGATTTTATCCTGGAATTTGGGGTCAGTAAATGAGTTCAATGCCATATGTCAGCAAAATTAGCACAATGATGCATGACTTGTGGACTTCTAGTGTTTCTACGCCATTGGTAGGGCACTAGGATTTTGGAGTAAAAAAAGAAACGGGCAGGGCATCTGCCTCAGAGTCAGGTATGGTATGGGTCAAGGGCTGGACCGTGCGATGAATATGTTTTGCTACTAGTTGATCTTCCGAGAAAAGCCAGGTGCCGCTTTGAGTGTAATAGAGAATATGTAGCGTTTTGGGGGCTTAACTGTAACCGTGGACTGGGACCGTACATTCAGTCTGACCTCCAGGAGACGGAACAAAGACCAACGACGTGTGTATGATGTTGGTAGCTAACAGGATGTGCCTGAGGCATTGCTGGGCTTGTTTCAGGCACAGAGTTCATCAACCGACGCAAAACCAACAGAGGCGCAACTGCGCCTCTGAAGATTAGGAACCATTGTCCAGGCGTCGACTACTTCATGGCACAAAATAACTCGGCTACAACATTTTTTTCGAGAAATGTGTCCCATTGTGACGACGACATCTTGCTACAGTTTACAGCGAGCCAAGGAGTAATGTACGGAATGTGCGGGGGATCCACTAATTTCTGTAACATGCATGTGAGGGTGACAAGAGGTATGCACGTGCAAGCTCACGTTCGCAGATCCATATTCTGGTGTGATTTTAGTCAAGGCAAAATGTGGAGCATGTCCATACTGAGACACATAGCTAACCGTGCACAGACACTACTGGGATGTTTTTCTCATATACTGTTCAAGAGATTTTCACTGTCTCAACTGCCGAGTCCATGGGGATAATGGCGAAAAACAAACCAATGGCTACAATCAACATTCGAGCAGTCAAGCGCTGTCCTTTAATCAAAGAATACATCACAGAATATTCTGGTTACTTGTACGTACCGGAAAGCACTAAGCACAACCCGTTCAGTGCAGAGCTGCATTGCGCTCTAAACGTGTCGTCATGGTCAGTGTTCTACAGTCATTCAAACTTGCGACTTGTTCTCCTCACAATCAGATAGAGGTCACGTACAGGAAACATAATACATCCCGACAATACACTACCACTGTATGTACTGAGCGTTCCACACCAGCATCTTTGTTTCTGGCCTCCTGTGTGAAACTCCACTTCGATCTCTATCAAAACACCGTACGCTTTCTCAAAATGGCTTTTTCTGTGTTCTCCGTCCCTGGACATCCTTACAAACTGTCAAGTGGGTTGTTCAACTGCTCTGTGACTAATTACCCCCGGTTTCATCCATTTCTGCGGTGCAATCTGAAGACAGAGTGTGAAGATGAACGGGATGAAACGGACACACTGTCCTTTCAGCAGTTCTGGCTGTCAGGGGATGTTGGCGTCCAACAACAAATGTTTCAGACTCTTCCTCCTGAACGCCTCTCTACATCACGTTCATTTCTCTTATGAATGTCAAAAAACGGCCAGCTAATGGCTCTCTCTAAAAACGAGAAAGGAAGTTGAGGACTGCTTGCGAATTTTTCTCAATTATGCTTATTTCTCTAAGGTGTTCTTGGGTTTCACTTCAGGGTGGTACTCGGTGCCTTTTATGTATAGCAAGTTCCGTAAATGGTCTGACAATACAATCATCTACAACACGAATCATTTAAGACAAGCAGCAGCAATCAAATACACAGCTTCAAGTACAAAAATCGAGGGGTTTTGGTCATCAGTAGGCAAGAAGAAAAAAAGTTTCAAACAATATACACAAATAAAGTGATATGCGAAACAAAATTACAAGCGTTTGGTGTGTTTTCTCCCAAAACTGTACCGGCCCAGTCAAAAGCCCAGTCCGTCCATTTTCACACAAACTAGACAGAGTTTATCGTCTTGTTCGGATAGTCATGTGATCCACACATTCATGTATTGTGACCCAAACAAATCACTGTATGAAATCTATCATTCTGAAGGTTTTGCGGTCCTGAATGAGAGTGCCAAGCAGGACTGCATGTCATCATCAGCTGAGAGAACTGCAAAATGTGCACAGGGCATGTTCTGGTGTGATGATGACGTTACGTCACTGCACTGCACTACACTTTAGTGTGTGACGTCAGACAGGACTGTCCAGACAATAGTGACGAGTCGTTTTGTGAGCCTCCCTTTTGCCATGGCTTTGGTTGTTCTAATGGTCGATGTATATTACAAAGTCAACGTTGTAATGAGTACTCTGATTGTGTGGATGATTCTGATGAGATGATTTGCTACCACCAGGGCTGGGCTTCATGTGCATACTGTGTTCAGTCCAGAGGTGGTCGAACGCAGCAGCTTTACATTAATCTGGATGGGACTGGTTACTTTACACAACATGTGATGGCAGCTGACGAACCATGTCCCGACACTCATTATCGTTGTGCGTCTGAGTGGATGTACTGTCTTCCCGTCTACACTCGATGCAACAGATTCTCTGACTGTGTCAACGGGGAGGATGAGCAAGACTGTCAAAAGTCTCAATGTTCTAGACTGTTCCAGTGTTGGGCATCAACAATTGTCTCCATCCAGATCATCTGTGTGATGGCTGGGGCCAGTGCCCACAACGAGATGATGAACTGATGTGCGGTATGACTTGTCCCGAAGGTTGCCTATGTCAAGGTCACTCCTTCCTGTGCAGAAACATGTTTCCTGCACACTTCTTCCCACAGCTCCGAGATGTAGACGCCACAGGCTCAGGAATGCAACTGGACGATTTTAACACAAATGTCTATCTTATTCGTCTTATTCTGTCCCATTGCTATCTCTTTAAATTGTCAAATGTGCAGCTTCCTAATTTACAGTATCTTGATCTTGGAAGCAATCATCTGACAATTCTTGACATGCCTCCTTTTCTGAGACTACGAAACTTGAAAACGTTACGATTAGCAGAGAATCCCATCCGCTCAAACACAAATTCACAAACTGGCAAAACGCATTCATTACTCACTAACGCGGTTAGACCTGTCACAAACAGCTTTAAACATCTTGAACGCTGAGTTGTTTATTTTCTTGCCTCGAGTGAATCATATAAACTTCTCCGATTCCAACTTAAAAATCATTGGGTCTACAGGTTTTAAAAACATACCACGTCTGCGTGAAGTAGACATGAGATTTAACCTGGTGGAAGATTTCCCGTTGGATTTGTTGTCAGGATGTGGTTATTTGCAAACTATCTTTTCTTCAAATTACAGGTTCTGCTGTAAAAACTTACTTCCAAAACGACAGGATATGATACAGTGTTGGGCTCCCCCACACCGTACTTCCTTCATGCACACAGCTGATGCCAGCTGAACTGTACAGAGTTTTCTTCTGGGTAGTCAGTTTATGTGCCACGTTAGGAAACTTGGCAAGTTTCGCCAGTTTATCAGCAGTTAAGGGAGACTTTGAAAGCAATTGGTTAATGATCGCGAATTTGATAGTTGCTCAGTCTTGTATGGGACTTCACGTCAGTATTGCTGTAGTAGCTAACGAGATGTTTGGCGATCGTTACATCCACTCTGAAAGCATATGGGTCGACAGCCCGCCTTGTAAGATGGCCGAGTTCCTTTTCTATCTGTCCAGTGAGGTTTCAGTGTTGATAATTGCCTTCACCACGATGGACCACCTCACTGTTATTTGCCTTGGTAGAGATTCATGTTCATTGAAGACAATTTCGCTGGCATCCACTGTCATGGTGCCATGGTGTGCAGGAACCCTGCTGTCCTCAGTGCCGTGTCTTGTTGGGTTGACACAGTGGTCACTGCAAGGTCCGTCAGGCCTGTGTCGCATGGCACTAGTTAGTCAACACCATAGTGACCAAGACTTCCGATGGTCGGACGTAATTGTGACGATTAACTTTGTGTTATACTCAGCAATAACGGTAAGCCAGTTCCTGATCTACAGACGAACACCCACATTCAGAACGATGCTTGATTCCTCATCAAGGTCTGTGTATTGTGCGGTGCACCTGATGCGAACAGTGGCGACCACAAACGGTGCAGGCTGGCTCATTCTTGGCTTTGCTATGCTGATGGTTTCAAACGGCACTCCAGCATTAAAACCAACCTATGACGTCGTACTGTGTTTTTGGTTACCACCACTCAGTCCCGCTCTTAGCCCGTTTCTGTACTCGTGGACTGTGGTCACGCAGAGACGACAGAAATCAATGGAAAAAAAGTCATCGAAATGTTAAAATCGCGAATGGTTTCGACAGGAAAGCGGGTCATCAAACAGAAACAAACGTAAATAAAAGATACTAACCTAATATATTAACAAAGAAGGAAAAGCTGACGAGTGGATTAGGCACCCAAACAGGGAGTGCGTTCATAAACACATCTGTTCCTCTCTCTTACTTGACACATGTCTTGCTCTACCTACATCTTGACCCCAGATAGGCGTTTTTGAGACACAAGCAAAGGACTGGCCTATGTGCTCCCAATGATTGTTCATATTATTGTCATTAAGAATATATATAGCGCCTGTCGTCGGCTAGAGACCAAGCTTCAAGCGCTTTACAATCCCCATTCTCGTTTGCACAATAGGCTGCCTACCTGGTAGAGTCGACTGAAGAGCTGCTTGCCGGCGCTTCATTCAGTTATTTCCCATGTGATACAATCAATATACTTTACTCACACTTTCCTTCCATCTTTCTTTCAATGTTTCATGCAGGCTGCATGTTATGTGTAATGTGTCATCCATACCCTCTCTTCCGAAATTTGGTGTCAAGATTTAACGCAAGATGTTATGCGTGCATTCACGGAACCTCGGTTTACAGTCTCATTCGAAGGACTGTATGGGAAAATGGAGTCAGAACCAATGTCAACTTCGAGGGAAAAATCCCCTGTACCGAAATGGCCCAGCGGAGATTCGAACCCACAACCCCAGGATCACCAAGATTACAAGTCCGGCGCTCCACCAACCGAGCTATTCCAGCCCCTAAAAATTAGACCCAAAGGAACTCAGGTTTAAATTTTGACCGGAACTCAACCGTGCGACGAGGCAACGGGAATTCCAGGGAGCGGGAAAAAAACACACTGGGCAACTTGTCTGGACAGGCATGCTGTTGATCTCCAGCAACCGTGTCCAGAAGTGTCAACCAGACACGTTTATGCTCCAGTACCACCCGGTCTTCCTCCTCCTCTTCTTCGGTCTGTGTGTTCTCCGCCTCCCTGATACAGCGCCCTGTAGGTTGACACTGGTCAGTCTAGCAAACTTTGCAACAAACTGGCACCGTCCCTGGCAGCGGTGCACAGGTCATCATGTGGTCCGGTAGGTTGTGCCTACTCCCGATGTCGCGTGCAATCTGGGAACGTGATATCTGGGAAGGCTTCCAGAGATAACAGATTTTGGGGGGAACGAGTTCCCAAAATGTACTGTGATATCAGGGAAGGCCCATGAAGCTGGGAACGTGGTCTTTCAGAGCTCAGAAAGGCAGAAAGAAGACGAGAAAAGAATGGATTTTCGAGATAAGGTAGGAAACAATTTTATTTAGGTGCAATTGAGATCTTTGGCCTTCTTGTCACTCTTTTTTTTTTTTCGCACGCGTTCCTATATTTACCGTGATATCACGGTAAATCTGGGAACGCGTTCCCAGATATCACGGTTCCCAGATATTATATGACACCGGATACTTAAGGTCTTGAGGTTACATGCCGTCTCTGATATCCTCAGAGAAACTGTAGTGTGTGCGTGCAGTTTGACGTTTGTTTCAAAACATGGAGATGACAAAAGCAAGGCATAAATTGACGGTTTGTTTTATAACAGTTTTCCCTGTCAATGAAATGATCCTCAGATTTTCTGCGCTGTCATGCACAGGCTCGCACTATTCATACAGGGCATTTTCCCCCTCTTTCCTTTCGTTGCTTGCTTTATAGCTATATGCATACAGATATACGTAACGCATTTATGTACATATCATCTCTCTCTCTCTCTCTCCCTCCCCCCTCTCTCTCTCTCTCTGTCTATATGTATATACATATATATATATATATATATATATATGATTTATAAACAAAGCTTGCTCTTATGTCTCAGATGTAAAAAATAGGGGGGTGATAAGCCTTCATATCTGCAGTGGTAGATGATTCTGCCTAACTGACAGTATGTGCTTGAGTGGGTGAATGGAGAATAATAAATGCTTCTCAAAATGAACATTCAGCAAGCTTATAGTCTCCAAAGCAGGTGACCATCTCCAATGGGGAGAAAGCTCACTAACATATAACTCCTGGTCAGATACTGGTATTTCGAAACCAGATTGTTTCTCCTCAGTGACCGCGGAAAGTGGTAATTTGACTCCTCTGCCTTTTCGTACCTGGTGTCGTAGAGGCAGAATCATCTACCACTGCAGATATGAAGGCTTATCACCCCCCTATTTTTACAATCTGAGACATAAGAGCAAGCTTTGTTTATAAATCAATATTTCTTGCAGTCATTGCAACACCTAGCTGCTCTGTAAGTTGCTGGAATGGTGCTCGGTACTTATCCTTGGAATTTTTGTTTCATTGTAATTTAGTCCCTTGCGGATTCATTCCAAGAACTGGCCCGCAGCACTTGTGTCTTAAGAGGTTATCTTTTTATATTTTCTACTTTTCACAAGAAAATGTAGCTTGTTTTGCTCTTTCATGATTTTCTATTGCTTCTTAGGTGGCACCTTTGGTTAGTTTTTTTTTTTCAAACTCAACAAACATACTACGGTATTGCACACCAGCCTTTTCTGGTATAGCATTCTTCTTAAAACCGAAAAGGCAGAGAAGTCAAATTACCACTTTCCGCGGTCACTGAGGAGAAACAAATCAGGTTTCCAAATACCGGTATCTGACCAGAGTTATATGTTAGTGAGCTTTCTCCCCATTGGAGATGGTCACCTGCTTTGGAGACTATAAGCTTGCTGAAGGTTCATTTTGAGAAGCATTTATTATTCCCCATTCACCCACTCAAGCACATACTGTCAGTTAGGCAGAATCATCTACCACTGCAGATAAGAAGGCTTATCACCCCCCTATTTTTACAATCTGAGACATAAGAGCAAGCTTTGTTTTTAAATCAAATATTTCTTGCAGTCATTGCAACACCTAGCTGCTCTGTAAGTTGCTGGAATGGTGCTCGGTACTTATCCTTGGAATTTATTGTTTCATTGTAATTTAGTCCCTTGCGGATTCATTCCAAGAACTGGCCCGCAGCACTTGTGTCTTAAGAGGTTATCTTTTTATATTTTCTACTTTTCACAAGAAAATGTAGCTTGTTTTGCTCTTTCATGATTTTCTATTGCTTCTTAGGTGGCACCTTTGGTTAGTTTTTTTCAAACAAAAAAACATACTATGGTATTGCACACCAGCCTTTTTCTGGTATAGCATTCTTCTTAAAACCAAAAAGGCAGAGGAGTCAAATTACCACTTTCCGCGGTCACTGAGGAGAAAACAATCAGGTTTCCAAATACCGGTATCTGACCAGGAGTTATATGTTAGTGAGCTTTCTCCCCATTGGAGATGGTCACCTGCTTTGGAGACTATAAGCTTGCTGAAGGTTCATTTTGAGAAGCATTATTATTCCCCATTCACCCACTCAAGCACATACTGTCAGTTAGGCAGAATCATCTACCACTGCAGATATGAAGGCTTATCACCCCCCTATTTTTACAATCTGAGACATAAGAGCAAGCTTTGTTTTTAAATCAATATTTCTTGCAGTCATTGCTACAGCTAGCTGCTCTGTAAGTTGCTGGAATGGTGCTCGGTACTTATCCTTGGAATTTATTGTTTCACTGTATATATATATATATGCGTGCGTGTGTGTGTTTGTGTGTGTGTGTGTGTGTGTGTGTGTGTGTGTGTGTGTGTGTGTGTGTGTGTGTGTTCAAAGATTAAAAAAAAGACAAAAAAGACACACAACAAGTATATAGATTTTGAACCAATATTTCGGCTTTTCGGCCTTCCTCAGGGTAAACAACAAGGTCTGGGCCACATCAGTAAAACGACAAGAGAACAAGTTGAACTAACTCATTAAAATGCATGTGTATAATGCTTAAAAACATGTGCAAAGCTGCAAAACTTGTTCAGCCTGGTGTGCCCCACTATCCCATCTCACATGGCGAACACGTATGCAGACGTAAGAACGCGCGCGCACGCACACACACACACACACACACACACACACACACGCGCGCGCGCGCGCGCGCGAAGACACAGATTCTCCATTCACAAGTGAGAGAGAGAGAGAGAGAGAGAGAGAGAGAGAGAGACAGAGACAGACAGAGAGAAACGCAGGTGTGGGGGGCAAACAGGAGCATATATATATATATATATATATATATATATATATATATATATATATATATATATCTGTAAAAAAGATGATAAAAGGAAGTTTTAAAACCCAACAGATCTGTCTATATACATATATATATATATATATATATATATATATATATATATATATATATATATATATATATGTATGTATGTATATAGCTTGATAATAATTTAGGATTCCTGGCGTGTACAGAAGAGCTTGCTGCCTGAAGAAGCCTAGTGGGGTGAAAATTTGCAATAAATGTTTGAAGTGCAGGGATTGTCAGGAGTTATGAGTGTATTCATGTATGTATGTATGTATGTATGTATATATATATATATATATATATGGAGAGAGAGAGAGAGAGAGAGAGAGAGAGAGAGAGAGAGAGAGAGAGAGAGCATGTGTGTGCGTGTCCATCGTGTGTTCTTCAATTTTATATCAACATGTCCTTTATTTTTTGTTCTTGCCTTTGCACGCCCATATCACATACGGGTATAGCTAGTGTTGAATGAGGTCTTTCTCCATGTGCATGCTGTGCTTGTATTGGACATTGCAAAAACCGAAACAACAAATTCTCCTGATAATTCTTTGGCTGATAACAAATCTTGAGATATCATAAAAGGTCTTTCATTGTTTAAGAAATAGGTTACTTTCTACCAAGTACTTCTCTGGGTCCCATCCGAAACTTCGAGTGTGTCTTTTTCTTCTCATCACTACAAACAATTCTTACCAATGACTGGGGCCCATGATTATGATTCGCAATCGTCACAGTTGCTAGAACTGGAAGTACACGAGAAGGTACCACACGGCAATCGTTCTCATGAGCAAAAACCCTAAACAAACAAGCAAACAAATAAACCTCTCCCAGCAGGAATGTTGGCAAACAACTTCACATACGCGCCAGGGAAGGTACACGTGACTCGTAAAGCACTCATCACCTTTTCCTAACGTTCAGCAAATATAAAGGATATAGAAAAGATGTACACAAGCAGAGCCAGACTGAAACAAAATAGAGAAATAGTATCAGTCAGCAAGCTGCTAAAAAAACAGACAAAAGACAGCCCAGTTTATGGCAGCATCGATTCACAGCGCACTGCACTGAACATCTGGTCGAGGTCAGAGCGCACCGCTCTAAACATCTGGTCGAGGTCGGAGCGCACTGCACTAAACATCTGGTCGAGGTCGGAGCGCTCTGCGCTAAACATCTGGTCGAGGTCGGAGCCCACCGCGCTGAACATCTGGTCGAGGTCGGAGCGCACCGCGCTGAACATCTGGTCGAGGTCGGAGCGCACCGCGCTAAACATCTGGTCGAGGTCGGAGCCCACCGCGCTGAACATCTGGTCGAGGTCGGAGCGCACTGCGCTGAACATCTGGTCGAGGTCGGAGCGCACTGCGCTAAACATCTGGTCGAGGTCGGAGCGCACCGCGCTAAACATCTGGTCGAGGTCGGAGCGCACCGCACTAAACATGTGGTCGAGGTCGGAGCGCACCGCACTAAACATCTGGTCGAGGTCGGAGCGCACCGCACTAAACATCTGGTCGAGGTCGGAGCGCACCGCACTAAACATGTGGTCGAGGTCGGAGCGCACCGCACTAAACATGTGGTCGAGGTCGGAGCGCACCGCACTAAACATGTGGTCGAGGTCGGAGCGCACCACCTAAACATCTGGTCATTGGCACGTTGAGGGCAGTCAGCCACACACAGCAGCAACGCTGAAGAGGCAGAGGGGAGGAAAAGGTGGATAGTGGTGACGCCCTTACCCTCTAGCACACACACGATCTCACATAAACAACAACAACAACAAAAACAACAACATCAACGACAACAACAATAACGACAACAAGAACAACGACGACGACGATGACGACGAAGACAACAAGAACAACGACGACGACGATGCCGACGACGACAACAACAACAGCAGCAGCAGCAGCAACAATAATAATGGGCATTTATGGTACCTAACCTATAAAAACAATCCTTGACACTTACAAAATGTTCAGCACATCCAGCCCCCCTTCCCTCCCCAAAAGGCGCGCGGACGCATGGAGACACACACACACACACACACACACACACACACACACATGCACGCACGCACACACACACACACACATGCACGCACGCACACACAACACACACGCACGCACGCACGCACACAATATAAACACACACAGACACAGACACAAACACACACACACACCATAACACACACACACACACACACATACACGCGCGCGCGCGCGCGCGCACACGCACTCACAAACACACACACACACACACACACAAACATACACACACACACACACACACACACACACCACACACACACGCACGCACGCACGCACGCACGCACGCATGCACGCACACACACACACAGCGACGAGAAGGAAGACAGAGCTGGAAGTGCGGAGAGAGAAAGTTTCTTACGTTCCATGCAGAAGGTGCCGAAAAAGAGGAAGAATGTTTTCTGAAGATATTGACACTAAAACGAGGAATCTGACGGAATCGAATATCAGGAGAGGAATGCAAAAACCAGGCAGGAGTGCACACCTAGAAAAAGATAAGAAAGTGTGATGAAGTTTGACCATTTAGAGACTTGCAGTTGAACAAAACACTGCTCGCAATTAATTCAGTTTTCTTTTAACAAGAAGCTAGTGAAGGGGATGAGGGAGAGGAGCCGCAATAGTGGATTTACAACATCTGACAATTAGCCTGGCTGCGATACGCTTTACCTACTGTAACTGATGGATAGGAATTCAGGATTGCCGGCACGCAGAGAATTTACAGTAATCTAGCCGTGAAAGACCGAAAGCACGGATGAGACGTTTGATCGCATCCCCTGCAAGAAGATGGTAAACGCAACTAATTTAGTAGAATTCCAGACAACGCACACGACAGGCGGAAGAGATTGCCTCTGGAAACGACAGTATTTCATCCAGTGTAACGCCAAATTAAAAAAAAAAAAATTAGACAGGTAAATAAGGAGGTCGTCTAGCTGGACAGATGCTGGAACCCGTTCAGATCAATGAACTTTTTTGTTTGCTTCAAAGGAAAGTGACCGCAGCCGGAAATTGAAACAAACTTTAATAAAAAGTCGCTGCACCCCGAATGAAAGAGGCAAACACGTTACAAGACAAAACATGACGCGTTTCGACCTCTTTGGTCTTCTTCAGGCAAGACAAACAACATTGTAAAGGAAGAAAAGAACAATTATTTCTCTCCTCGAATTGGGCGCAAAATAAATGTGGAAAATGAATTTTCGGCGGTACATTAATCTTTCTTTTTTGTGTGTTTGCATTGACAAAAATGTCTGTCTTGTTATTACTCTCAACAGGAGCTTATTATGTGTCGTCCAAGCATATATCAGAAACGCATGCTCTGTAAATTCGGAATGGTAAATGATAGCTGGAACAATCCACCAGACTTAAATACCAGTTATCATCAGCGGAACTATTGTGGGACAGAATGTGCTGAGAGTCAGGATCAAGAGTTTTACCGAGTATGAAGGACAAACAAACTAGGGCCCAGAACACATCCATGAGGAGCTCCAGACATAGCAATTAGAGCCCAGTATCTAAAACATAAACAATATGATGCCAAATTTCACACGATTCTACAACTTCGCTACACAACAACACGCTATGGACAAGGACAAAACAACACCGCACCGACCTTGCAGTCAACCCAAAGACAGTTGAGGAGCAGTGCGATGGAGACGCCGAAGTAAAGGAACTGTCATGATCACAAAGCCACGAGGACCGTCCTCGGCGATGGTCGAGCAAAGTATCAAACCAGTCGACACACACACACATCGGAACCAGCCTCTTCCCCATCAACTCTCCAAAGCTGCTGCGAGACGACCTGTGACAGACACCACCAAAATCAAATCACAAAGAAATTGAAATCTGATTGATTATCAACATCCTCAACCCCATATGTACTACATCAACAGCGCTCATTGGATGTTACAAACCTGAAAGTAAAGGCCTCACAAACACCAAAAGGTTGTATGGAACAAACCAAACACAGGGCGTGCTTCTCAACACCAAGACAGAAATGCTCAAAGGGATACTTTGCTGCTGCCAGGCGTTAGTCAATCTCTGTGTACTCTCACCACACATCATTAAGCACCCATCCGCACACATAAACATTACAACAGTTTCTTGTTACCCATACCCAGCGTGCCAACGCGGTGGGTTCGCAGTTTTTCAGTATCAGGGAAATATAACGACACATGAAAATCAATAACGCTGAAACAAGGATCAACAATGGGAATGGTGGGCAAAGGCCAGAGGAACAGCGAAGAGAGGCATGGTGATACAGGAGATAAAGAAAGAAAGGATAGAATGCCAAGAGAACCAATAAAGCAGTTCTGTGGGGTCAACAGGGATCACTGACATGGGTAAAATGCACTCTGAAGAAGTCTCGGCTTGAATGAAGTGTGGAATGGTTGCCTTCCTAGGATCAGCTTCATCGTCAGATCTTGGTTTGACACACAGCATTTTTGTACTCCCAGTTCTTTTAGAATAGGGACTACCTTAGAATGGGAACGAAGAAATGCTGTCTGTGAGTCTGTCTGTCCATGGTCAAAATGTGTTCCACTCGCTCCAGACAAACCTTCTGGGCCGATCTTTCTGAAAATTTGTAGGTATCTTCATTATGGGTGACGGATAATGCCCGATGTTTTACTTACCAGAATAACCATTACTAACGACTATAACGGCACAAAACGGCTTATCTTCTTTACTGAATATCTAGAAAATGATAACGATAACGCAAACAAAAATGACGTCAAAGCTTCTTTGCGTCAGAAGTGACGAAATACACTATGACGCATGTCTGATTGTGAAGTTGTATTCAAGATAAACTGGGAGTACGTTAAATATATGATTAGCATCTTGTTTTCTATATAATCTTCCATGCCGCTTCAGTGGCATTACCCCCCACGCCACTCATTCCACCCCTGTTCACAGCCACGCCCTGGTTTGTCTTGTTGCAGCTCCAGCATTTGCAATCGACAGGGAGCAGCCAGTGTCAGCGGGTCCTCACACAACCTACCAGAGGAGACGGCACCGCCACAGGCTCACCCCTGTAGTGTTCGTTTCAAAGTGACTGCGGGCGGAAATTGAAACACACTTAAAAGAAGATTTACTGGTGCGCCGAAACGAAAGAGAGAAACAAATGACAAGATAGAACGCGACGCGTTTCGACCTCTTTGGTCTTCTTCATGGCAACACTAACAACATTGTAGACAACTAAACGAAGAACGAGCAGTCACTTATCTCCTCAAGTGGGGCGCAAAATGAACGTGGAACAAAAACGAGATTCAGTGGTGCCCTGTTTGATCAGACATACACAGGACCTGAAGGAAAGAGAACTAACAAATTTTATTCAGATTCGCACTCACACACGCACCACCAGCAAAACAAGTAAAACAAATCTTCAAACAATAACACATCAACCATCAATAATATATTTTTTTTTTTAATTTTTAAAAATGCCCCGACACCCCACCTCCAGATTCCGGGAGCCTCAAAGGACCCCAACCCACACAGGGTTAATATCGGACCAAGGATACTACAGGGGGTATCGCGTGGTAACTTGGGCTGGGTCATCCAGAGGGGAAGGATGGCCTACAGAACCCAAAGTGCCCACGCAATACAAACTACTAAGGGGACACAGCAACACCCCCTCAAAAAAAAACCGAACAAATTCACTACAATTCTCCCCCACCCACACAACATATACAAATATATCCAAATCTATATATATATATATATATATATATATATATGATCATCAACAGCTCATATACAATACCATTCACCCTTCACACACTCGATCCATCTTTTTTTTTTTTTTTTTTTCAATCAATTTTCACACCTCAACTCTTTCCCTTCCGTCGCGGGCATTTACAGTTTGGGCACTGGTGACCACACTGTCACTGAGGTCTTGATGCCACGGTAGATGAAGCTCCGAACAATGCCAAATCAATAATGTCACTAAGTTCAACACAAAGTCACTAATTTCAAAACACCGTACACAAACTGAAGACGACGAAGGGCTCAGCAGCTCAGCAGATCTCAACAGCAGGAACGGAAGCTTCGACGCTCGAAGGATGCTCTCGACCCCTCCCGGTCGTCTGTGACGATGACCTAGAGGTCAGCTACACCGACGACAGAAGCCAAGGCAATACCCAGTACGATACCCAAGACCGGATGATGCAGCAACAAAAAACATTTTAAACCATGTCGATACCTGGAAATACAATAATTTCATAACTACTCTGACCCGCAATTAATATCTAACTTTAAGCACACCAAAACAAAACACATTATCTTCGCAATTCCACTTTCGACAAGGCATTCAAGCCGTCAAACTAACTACAACCCAACCTAGCCCTTACAATTCCATCAAATAATACCTGAATCGATCTACAATATCCAGAAAAAAATGCACAAAAACAAAACAGTTATTAACTTCCAATTATAAACACCTTAACTTTTCCTTATTCTACAATATCAAAATCAAACAAAATCAATTAATAATACTATCCATATGACAAACCATCCTTCACATGCCACCCTACCAACATATTATATCACATCCCAATTAACATACATCAAATAGTATATACCCAAATAAAACCACATAATGCCATATATAAATTACTGGTTTTTTTTTTTTCTTTAATGGCATATAAAAAATGCCACATAATTCAACACCAGCAACAACACCGGAGAGCGGAAGCGCTCGCCGCCGCTGAACTAGTAACGCAAACCCCAAACATACTAATAAAAGCAGAGCGACGGGACGGCGCCCCCCTGCTGGGCCATACGTGATTAAGCATACGCAAATCAATTTCAACTTGCAATAATCACCAAAAAACACAATATAATAAAAAACACGACCCCCGCGCATACCGACATTCGACGCGCGCGCGCAGATGACAATAACCTCTCACGACACCTCCCTCTCACTCTCCTTCCCCCCTTAACTACAAGCCAGCGCGATTTACGGCTCCGTAAATCCTCTATATTATCCTTATTATTATTATTATTTTTTTTATTGTTATTTTCACACTAAACTAAATCACACTTCAACACATTTCAACCCAAATCATCTACCTTCACTCCCTCTTTTAACGAACAGCCCTGCCCCTCGCTTCTCACCTGGAGTTACGATGACGACGAAGACGACACAAGACGAACACCCGCCAAAGCAGCACCAGGCCGGGAAACCCGCGCTCCCTTGAAATGCGTGGAAGCTGTAGGCAGACACCGAAACACCGAATACTTCTCCAAGGACTCCGAGCTGTCACCAGGACCCGCCGATGGACTTCCAGGCAGCCCACTAAACCAAGTGGCAAAACTGCCTCACCAGACACTGGATCAGACCTCCGTCTCGAGCCAGGAGTCGCAAACAACTGAACTAGATAGTCAAAAAGACAGACGACACCTAGAGGTGACAGACACCATGAAACTGACAAGGCCACACCCTGACTGCAACCAATCGTCTATAGGTTGCCCAGGGAACGACACGACACGACTCCAGATAAGGGCATGAATATCGACCAATCAACAATCAGTCACCCAAAATACCAAGACCACACTTCTAAACATAGGAACACTGTTTATCGGCACAGACTCCAAAAGGGTGCAGGCTTGTTTATTGACATTGGTCAGGGAATACTCCGTGAGACCAAGTTCCTGTGAACATATTGACGGCTTTTACCTCTTTTTATCCAGAACTGGTCAATATTCACAGAGTGAACTCCACGGGATGAGCAAGATGGGGCCTTTTCTTAGAAATGTTCGTTTTACCACGAACTGCTATTGCTTGGAATCAGAAACTTTCAAACAGATGATGAGTACTTTCGCCAAGACCTCGAGTACTCCACTTTCTATCTGTTCTGTTCACAAAATGATTTGACTGGGTCTTTGCGCGAAGCAGTATACAATACAAAAAAAACAACAACAACAAAAAAACTGATCTTACGGTTCCTCACTAACTTGGATGCCACAGTACTGCATGACCATGAAGGGGAAAACGAACCAGTTGATCCCACCCTCTGCAGCGTATTTCCGGTCTTTGTTTCCCAGTCTACAACATTTGAAATTGCACGGCTTTGCAGTCAGTGAAATTAGAAGCGGATACATTGTTGAGACGCGTGTCTCCTTGGCAGCTGCTATCCGTTAATACCCCCAGCTGCTATCCGTAATAACCCCAAGTCTCCTCCTAAAGCACCCGGGTCTGTTTCTGTTATTGTGAATTCAGGCTAAGTCATTGTGATTATAAAGGAATGGTTTGGCTCTGCCTGTTTCTGTATGAACATATAGTTGATCAACACACACACACGTGCGTGTGCGTGCACTTACTCTGTGTGTGTGTGTGTGTGTGTGTGTGTGTGTGTGTGTGTGTGCGTGTGCGTGTGTGTGTGAGCGTGCGTGCGTGCGTGCGTGCGTGTGTGTGCGTGTGTGTGTGTGTGTGTGTGTGTGTGTGTGTGTGTGTGTGTGTGTGTCCTCTTCTAATCCGAATTTGCTTCTGAGAAAGAAAGAAAGGTAAGAGAGAAAGAAAGAAATAACTAAATCATACTTAAATCATTTTTTTTTCTTTTGCTACAGGGAATCACCGACCTGGAAAATAAAATTTTTGACGGATAGAAATCTTGTGTTGAATGATGGCATTTAATTGTGCATGCCTCTCTCTCCTGTCCATTCCCCTCCCTTCTCTCTCTCTCTCTCTCTCTCTCTCTCTCTCTCTCTCTCTCTCTCTCTCTCTCTCTCTCCTCCTCATCTCTCTCTCGTCTCCTCTCTTCCCTCCCCCCACTCCCTCCTCCCTTCCTCTGTCTCTTGTGAACTATGTGAGCCGAAAGCAGGAGGGCGGGGAGGGATGGGTGGGGGTGACGGGAGAATGTCATGTGATATAGAAAAGACGTAAATGATCTACATCAACTTTTTTCTTATATCATGGTACGTGAGAGAGGAGGAACCTTTGCTCATGTCGGTGATTGTATCACACAAATTCTCTGTCACCACCGACTTCTCTCACTGACATTTGGATCAACTTCCATGGGGAGAGCACCTCCACACATGACGTGGTCATGTCTGTACTCATCTCTTTTGTCTCTGTTTCAGTTACAGTTTCACAGTGGAACATATGCATACACAGATTTTTGCTATGGACGACCGTTCCTTTGTTGCCAAGGGGTCTTGCACGTGCGCTAAGCGTACGTTGATCACAGAATCTCAGTTTACCCATTTCATCTGAAAGGCTAGCACTCCACCGCCTCCTCCCCGTTCCCCCCCCCCCCCCCCCCCTCCGCCACCACCCCATTGAACGTTTGGTAGAAGGGTAACAATCTCTTCCAAACGAAACCCGAACTCAAAACCGGAATCTCTGGTTTCCAAAGAAATCTTTTCCACTGGGGGGAGTTGGGGAGGGGGGGGGGGGGGGGGGGGGGGGGGGGGAGGGGGAGATAAAATAATCAGAGGTTGAATATTTACCTCATCTATAGCAGTAGTGATTTTCTTTGCCAGTATGTTAAACGCATTTTTTTTTCGTGAATTCTTGCATCGCTGTAACTTATTTTTCATAGTAGTCTGACAGTCTGTTGGTTTGTTAACCTAGGCCTGACTGTTGCAGGAGAATTCTACCCTCTCCTGGAACCAAACTATGATTATCATCATTAAATATTAACATCCCACTAAGCAAAGCACGGGGTAGAAACACTGGCGAATTTTGACCAAGGCACGGAAGGAAAAATCAATCACTCAAAATTTCAAATTGAATGAAAATATTATTTTTTTCCTCTCGTAAATAGTTTCACAATAAGCTCTTACACAACTGCAACTTTCTTAAAACTCTTCAGTTTTTCTTCAATTTCCCACATTTACCATAAAAGCACTATGGAACATTAAAACCAAATCTCCAGTATTTACAATATCTCTTAATAAAAAGAAAGAAAGAAACACATAATGTGTTATAACTATTTCTTTCTGTAAATAAAACGCTCAAAGCTTTCCATTTGCAAACCACGCACTGTGAAACTTAAAGTCACAAGTATTAAGGTGAGAAATGGTAGTGCACCAAGTCAAATTTTCTTTTCAAAATCATTCCAATTTCTTTACTGTTACTTTGAAGGAAATTATCCATAGATTGAAAAAAAAAGCTTTTTTTTTTTTTTAGGTCTGTTTTACCCACCGTTGCCATGGAAACCATCCAATATGGCCACCAAACAAAAACTTGTTACTGAGTTTGTGTGATAAATATTGGACATAGACTTTTTCTGTTTGTTTTGTTATGTAGATATTCATATTATCTTTGTTTGCAAGAGAGGTTTTTACCATACAGGTCCAATTTAAAAAAAAAAAAAACCAATTAAAGTGAACTTTTTTAACGGTATGATTTACAAATATCAGCATACATGCAATAAAATTAAATTAAAATACAATCCTTCTTTAGAAATAAAGGTAAAAGCACCTAAAAGCAGCATGCCAACGGGGAACAGTCTACTACTCCGCATAAATGAAGAAACCTCACATGAATGTGTGTATATGCTGTGAAATGCGGGATTTGAGAAAATGAAGAAAGAAAGACAGGAACATTTTTACCTTGGGTCTTGTCCCTCCCTCATTGCATTTTTTTTTTCATTTTTCTTATCATTTAATAGGCTATCGAATAAGATCATGTGATAAGACGTTCAATCTGAGATAAAACAAAGGTGACAATCAGTCTAATGTAGACCCTATCTTCTCTCTTCTCTCTTACGTGCTTCCATCCCTCCCCTCTTCCACTTTCATTTCTCTTTTCAGTCTGGCTAGTTCAAAGGCATACCTTGCGTAAGAGAAAAGCAAAGAATATGTTCCATTTTGATAACGTAAACATACGTTTTAGCCGGTTGATCTGACTACTCAGCGGCTAGTATTTTTCTGTCGTATTTTTTTAAAGCGTTTGATTTACAGCACAGAACACATACTAACACTCAGAACATTACACACGTTAGTTTATGATGATCAAGTGTAGGAACAGTAAAACAAGTTAAAGTTGAAAAAGGAGCAAACATACCAACGAAACAAAGAAACGAATACGAACTAAACAACACGATCGAATCATGCGCATAGGCTACCTGACCAGTAACTGAATATGATTATGTCCTTAATAGGTGTGTTTATCATATTATCGACAGAGCTGCATGCGTACAGAATAATGAGGTTGCAGGATGTTTACTCTATTTTGAAACTCGTTCCAAGCAAAAAAATGTGTTTTTTTTTATTTCTTCAATTTCAATATTTGTTTTGTATTGTAATGTCAGTGTTCACTGAAGTTACTGGATTTCGGGTCTGCAGATGCAAATTAAATTACTTTACAGCTAATGTGTTAATTTATTTTCTATTTGTTTGTCGTAATGCTAGCGACAAAAACGAAGTCACCACAAGTATGCTTTTTGAAGGGGGGGAGGACAGAGAGAGAGAGAGAGAGAGAGAGAGAGAGAGAGAGAGAGAGAGAGAGAGAGAGAGAGAGAGAGAGAGAGAACTAGTACATTCAAACATAGACTCTTCTTTAAGCTCCCATAGTCCAGGTTCCCAAATGACTATGGACTGTTTTTGACTGACTGGCTGATAGACTGGTTGTCTGGCGGTTGGTTGGTTGGTTGACATATTTCGAACATGGCGTGGCTGAATAGAAGACTGACGACTCGACTTCCAGAGACTGGTCGGTTATGTGACATGGCTGGCTGACTGGACTGACTGAGGGTTGATTTGGCTGATTTAACAGCTAAATGATTCTACACCACACGATAGAACATAAATAAGCCCTGACACTTTGTATCATAGGCCAAAATATCAAAAGTCCGCCTAAGAATGTCCATTAGTAAGAGTACACATAGACATGTATGGTACGCGAGAGTTGTGGAAACTTGCTGGAGTAAAGAAAAGGTGGGGAAAAGAGGAGGATGGAGAACCAAAAGAAAAACATGTTGAAGGACTTTTAATGTGGAAAAAGAGGAGGTTGGAGGACACACACACACACACACACACACACACACACACACACACACACACACACACACACGCACACACGCGCACACACACACACGCACACACGCGCGCACACACACACACACACCTGTCTAAGATCACTGTTAGGTGGATAGACGTTAAATTAAAGAACGAACACACACACACACACACACACACACACACACACGCACACACACACACACACACACACACACGCGCGCGCGCGCGCGCGCGCGCGCGCGCGCACGTATGCATGCACGCACGCACGCACACACACACACACACACACACACACACACACACACAACTAAATGATAAAATCTGTGCTGTCGGGCAGATACCCCACCATCAAAAATAAACCCCCCAACAAGCAATACTGCAGCTGATGTCATCAGCGATTTCTTTGATATGACCATCATTGTGACTGTCGACAGGAGATGAACCACGACCTGATACGATGAGTCCAGAAGGACTCGGGGCTCTGCCTGTAGCGGTGTGTGTGTGTGTGTGTGTGGGGGGGGGGGTGTCCTTTTCTCAGGCACATGGACTTGTGGCATCTGATGCAAACAGGCGAACAGGCGCGAGAAGGACACTAGGTTTGTCTGCTGACCACCACGGCCAAATTCCATGTGAGAACACGTGTCTCTGACCCGCCGCAGACAGAACTGGACAGTGCGCAGACAGACAGCTCCACTTGATGACAAAGATGGCGCCTTCTTTACAGAAGGGTTCGTTTTTCCACGGACTGTTTTCAAGTGGAACGAGGAACTTTAGGAACAGATGAGAAGTAGTTTTGTACAGAC
>JADBJO010011570.1:0-12500 GCA_016801955.1 Conus betulinus | reverse complement strand
GAAAATATTGAGAACTCTTTAAAGTGGCAAGGCAACATATCGTGCCATTAGAATTCGATGAAACAGATAAAACTTTTAAAATTTTTACAAGCACAGATTAGACATTAACACCAAAAAACAAACACTTGTAGCAAGACATTTCAACAGTCCCGAACACACGATTGAACACCTGACATGTACTGCAATCGAACAGATCCGAAAAACAGATGAAACCTGCCGCAAACGAAGAGAAAAGTACTGGTGCTACAAATTGCGAACAATCTTTCCTGATGGACTGAATGTTGCAGACTGGGAGTGAAGGAACACACAGCTTATTGTCTGTGTCCCAGACTCACAAAGACTATCAACACTTACATCTCATACCTGTATGGATTGCTGCTAACGTCCACATGCATTACTTCAGTCCTCTTTCTAGATGTCTGAAACTACCACTAATTTTTTGCTTTCTCTGGTCTCTACTTTAATTCCTTGACTTCAACTTCCAGCAGCTAACAAAATTTTCCTATTTGTTACCCCCCCCCCCCACCCCCCCCCCAAGCGCCACACTAGCACACACTGTGTGTGTGTGTGTGTGTGTGTGTGTGTGTGTGTGTGTGTGTGTGTGTGTGTGTGTGTGTGTGTGTGTGTGCGTGCGTGCATGTGCGTGTGCGTGTGTGCGTGCGTGTGTATGTGTATGTGTATGTGTGTGTGTGTGTGTGTGTGTGTGTGTGTAAGACCCCTGTACCCTCCCTCCATTCTTGCCGTTTGCTTCCAACAGTTCCAGCTTTCTTCCTCACCTCATATATCACTTGTTCATCTTCATTTACCATTCTGTCCTATACCCCTGTTTCCCTTATGTGATCTTCTCTTCTTATACATACGTGCACGCTCGCGGGCGCTCACACAACAGGCGCAGTTGCGCACACAAGGGCGCTCGCGCACGCACGTGCATGTGCTCTCACATACACACATTTCTCCCTTCCCCTCTTTGCTAGGTCTTCTACTCAGTGTCCACCTCAGGCCACACCTCTAACCCCCTCCCCCATTTTCACCCTTCACTTTCAATTTCCTTTCAGCCCTCCCATATCTATTCATTTGCTCATGTCACTGTGGAGAGGAGAGGGTGATGGTAATGATTGTTTGTATGGTTACTATGATTGTTGTTGCTTTTATTGTCTCTTCCCACTCCAAGCTCCCCTCCTCTTCCTACCCTTACTTTCCCCCCTTTACCCTCCACACTCCACCCCTCCCCCTTCCCTCCTAATCCCCTCCCCCCACCCCTTTTCCTTTTTTTCCCTGCCCCCCCCCACAAGTCCCCTTCCATCTCCCATCCTCCAGTGAGCTCCTTTTTTCCAGTGAACTTGGTTCTAAGTGAACTCCTTTCTAGTGAACTTTTTTCAGCGACACAACAACAGTAATCTTAAGTGTTATATTTGTCAGTTGGCCAGTGTGGCTTGAGAAAGGTTGAAATAAACCGAAATATTGCCATTATCTCATGGGTGTTTTGTGGCTTCTATTTTTCATCTTCCTACAGATAAAACTTTTGACCGAAAGAAACTCCTGTACTTGAGGGGATACGAAAGGAAAGTTTACTAAGAGTCTTGGTCATGTATCTTTCACAAAAAAAATCCAAGAACATTCCAGTGACAAGCAAAACTCGTCACTGTTACTTGAACAAGTGCTGTTTTGTTCCAAACTGGTACATACACATCCCTGGCTGCCGTGTACACTCTAGACTGACATCAGTATTCAGATCACCCACTAGTTTCACACAGGAATTTTACATTTTCCTCGTTTTCGAAATATGCAAGATCTAACATTCACAGAACTAGAAATGTTACTCTGTGTGACAGATTCACGATCTTCAACTCGGCTTGCACGTGAAAGGAAATGCTGTCAGAGCTATGCTGTCACCCGTTTAAACGAGATGGTGTCTGTATCTGCTTAATTCTCCATGATATTTACAGATGTATGTATACGGCCATTTGGTTTTCATCCGATTTTGCATATCGTCCTCTGTGGGCAATATCCCTGTATCGATTTTCAGATGATCAAGGACCAGAAGACGCTTCAGCCACTTCCAAGTAAAGAACAAGTTTTCGTCTGTCAACCTCATTGGTGAGACGAAATCCTCTTCGTTGGTAGTGTAACTACTCTGCAATTTATGTCGAGATTAAGCACTTCCCCATAGTCTTAAAAAAAATGTAACTCGCAATAAAGAGGGTGGGTGAGTGAGTGAGGGGAATCTTCTTTTTCTTCCGAGTCTATGAAGTCAGTCAAATTGTAAGCATAATGTCAGTTTCAGTTCATCAACTAGTACAAATCTGATTAGGTTCTTACAGTATTCTTCGGTTTCAAACCATGTCGGGCTATGTCATAAAACTTGAAAATATTTCTTTTAGAATGTCACTGTAAGGTTTCACGTTTTCTTTCCAAATCTCCTGGCTTTCAACGCAGATTTTCGCTTATTTCTGTTACCGCTATTCGTACATACCAGTCATCGCGCACACTCTGGTCCTTCGTTTAAAGATTCTTAAAGGATCTGACGTCCAAAGCAAAACCTTTGCCTGTAATCGTGTATTGAGCATTTCGTCGGCTTTGCTGTCCCAGCTGTTTACACCCCCCCCCCCCCCACACTTTTCCTTCACTTAGCAAACTTTCCTATCACGTCTGGTTTAAAACTGCATTTTATTTTTTTCAAGCAAGCATTTTAAACCATGGTGTTTATTACAGTTGTTTATATAACATACTATACATGAAGTCAGTTATTGCTTATGAGGTATAAATGAAAGAATAAATGATAAATACAAGTACAATGAGTATTTTACCACCGCAATAACGCTGATAAATACTATTATTTCTTATTCATCGCAGTTAAAGTTTGTTTTTCCCTGTGTTGTTTGTGTGTCTGGAACTTTTTGACAATATGAATCTGACCCTGAGATCAAAGCAGATCGGTGTGGGTTTGCCGATGACAGTTCTAATGGGGCGTCTTCTTCCCTTGCATCATCTTCTGACGACGTCTCGCTGAAGAAGACACAATGACTACTCTGCAACATAAGATTGGTAGAATGGAAGAGGACACAAGTCTAAAAAATGTAATCAGGTCTAAACTGACAAAGTCCCTGTCTCTGTCTCTGTCTCTCTCTCTCTCTCTCTCTCTCTCTCTCTCTCACACACACACACACACACACACACACACACACACACACACACACACACACACACACACACACACAGGCTTCTTCTGACTTCAAGTAACTCAGTGTCCAAATGTGTAAAAAAAAAAAGCTTTGTATTTAACCCAGCTGTATAGAACACAAAACCTATTCTTAACTGGTTTTGATTATACTATATTATACGGACTCATGAGCCTGTGAACATCATACTACGACCTGCTGAGGGAGAGTTGTGCCAGAGTTAGATTCCAGCCATTGTAGAAGTCTGGCTTCGTGGGACCTCCTCATTTTTTCTGCCAATACGTTGAAGGTGTACATAAAGGGATTGATAGCGGAGTTCAAGGGCAGTACAAATATAGCCAATGCCACGTTCACCTCACCAGGGATGGGAGTGCCAGCCAGTGCCAGCATCCCACACAGTCCAATGGGAAACCAGCACATGAAATCTGACACAGCAACACTGATCAGTCGCCGGGCAATGGTCATGTCCCGCGACACTTTGGTCGTGTTGGTGTCGTTAAAAGCGTTTTTCTGAATCGTCCAGTAAATAAGCGCTTGGCCTGCAGAAAATGAAAAAACAGAATGAAGTTAAGGACAATGAGTAAACTGAACGAGTATTCTTTTCCTTCAAAATCTTGCTTCGTCACTGGTAGCGGAATACAGATGCCTGTTTGACTGTAAAAGTCCCAGTGTGACAGCATTGGCAGTGACGGCAGTGAGGCCAGAATCCAGCCGATGGACCAAGACAACAGGCAGACCACAGCTGCTGACCTTCTCCCAAATCGGAAAGTGCTGAATGGAAAATGAAGGACCAGGAAACGATCCAATGTGATCAGCCAGACGATCAAAGCAGACACTTCACTGGACAGCAGACACAGAGAACCGGCCCTTTGGCAGGCTGTACTGTCTTTTCCATGTGTCATCAAACTGGAGATACCTGCCTTGGAACTGTTCGTCAGCTACTCCAATGATCGCAATGTAGACGCCCATCATAAAGTCCGCCAGCGTCAGGTTGAGGACAAACACACTGAATCCGCTGGATGAAGTCTTTGCCCTTCGTTATGAAACGTGCGCAGAAACAGAAGGCATTACCACTGATTGACAGAGAAGAAACCAGCCACAGAAACGCTCGATAGAACCACGACTGCAATAAGTCTTCACATGAAAAAAGTTCGTCTTGAGGAGAATGACAAGAGGTATCATGGAATTCCTTCGGGAGTATTATTTTGCAACAAATTTTATAGTTATCAGCCGACACGAAACGCAAACTGGAAAGTCCTTTGAACATGTTCAATGGGAAAATTGCTACTGGACTACCATCCAAGTAAAGCTCCGTTAACTGTGGCGTGAACTGAAATCCACTAGGACTGATGGTATGGATGGCAGTAAACGTTAGATTAATCTTCTGTATGGAAACAAAAGACGAAACGGTTCTAGAATCAAACACTGTCAGTGCAGTGAATGACAAATCTACCAGCACGAGGTTAACGTGCTGAGCGACACTTGATGAATCAGTATACAGCAAGGTGATGGGGTTATGGGAGAGCAGCAATGTTCGTAAGTTGTACAATGCCAGAAAAACCGTCGAATTCACTTGTTTCAACCTGTTGCCACTGAGATCTAAGAATCCCAGATTTACCAATTTAACGGTAGGGACGGTTGTCAAAGAACATTGGGCAAAGAACAAGATGAACGAGATGTTTAAGCTGGCTGGCATCAGAAAGTGTTATTCCAGAACTGGTTCCGTCCAAAAAAAAAAAACGAATGTAGGGGAACCGTGTCGTGGAGAAAGGCTCCATACAACGGAATGTGTGACCTTGACACCGACAGCCTGCAGGGCAATTCGTGTCACACACTATTTCATCATCGTGCATTGGACAGTGAGGCCAGCCAGCACATCAACAGGTGGTCAGTGTGCAGACAGGTTGTGGATGCCCTGCACCTGAAGAATCCTGGACACAGCATGCCTTCACAGCCATCTTCGTCCTTCCGGTCCACGCAGTCGTATATTCCATTGCATCGTGTGTAAACAGGCAGACAGTCATTGAAGTCACCAGGACAACGATAATGGCTGTTAGGACAGGACTCGTTGGAGAACATTTGGATGGACTCAAACCTCCAAACACCATCAAAATTGACCAGAGCAGGAGAAGGAAAGAATGGATACTTTACACTCCCTTCCTTTCAATGAGCTGCAGCTGAGTTCGTCCGAATAATCCTGGCACTGGGCTATTTGATCACACACCTTACCGTACGAAACACACTGTCCGTTAACACACTTGAACTTCCTAATACAAAGAGGATGCACACAGAATGACTCTCATCACTGTTGTCATGACACTCGTTTATGAAATTGCACACCAGAGAGTATGACTGGGTGGGTGGTAACGTGATCACTGCATGTAAACGTGGGGATTAGCATTGTGTGGTCATCGCCTGACGCTATATGGCTGCTGTGTGACGGATGATGATGAAAATGACAAGATGCGTGTTCTTGCTTACACACTTTTAGCTGATGAAAGCCACACAGAAGGACTGTATATGTCACATGACCATCATGGCACAATGTCATAGGTGCGTGTCGCCAAGGCAACACAAACGGGTGTTGTTTAATGAAACTGGTTTCAAATAAAGCAATTCTTCACCAGTCCCATTTATCACGAATGAACAAACTGTTCCTTTGAAGAAGCTTTTAAACAATGGAGATGATTGCACACACCGACGAAGACGAGTAAACCATGAAGAAGAATTTAATGAAAGAATAATAACAGCTCATATCCCCATTTTGAACTTCTGCACTATCCATACCATTACGAAACGTGTGATGAAACACAAATCTGCCCTGAAAAACGACGTGCCTGTACATAGAGGGCCATGATAAATCATTCGATGATATACCAACCCAATAGTAGACAGCGTATTCCATGGAATCCCTGTTATTTTTAACGTCGTGCTAAGCCAATTAAGCACACACAAAGGCACTCCTACTGTGCCTCCTAGAGAACGACAATGCTTATCAATTTCGTGGTTGACGTATACGACATCAGTATTGAATCCAGGCAGATCGCGTACAAACGCGTAGCATCGACCACACAGTGCTATCATCCCCTGGCAGTCCGGACTGCTGAAGGGACAGTGCCCTGCTTCGTCCCGTCCATCTTCACAGTCTGTCTTCAAGTCACACTCCATGTGGTGACGGAAGCTGGAATAACCACCCAGCGAACAGTTCCACAAACCGCTGGGCAATTTCTGAGGAGTTTTGCTTTCAGGAAAAAAAGTGAACGAAAGCTGAAAGCAAGGTCATGATGCATGATGTTCTCATTACGCGAACACCCGAGTTTTCTCCTGGTGAAAAGATAGGGAAACACAGATTCTGAGGAATATTTAGACCACACCATGTGTTTTGTTTCTCTGACCTTATTCCATACCCGATCGAACCGCTCGACAAAGCAATACAGGCCAACGCTGGGGAAATGTGACGTGATTAGTTTGAAACTGAGCATGACTGTATTTCTGGGTGGAACAAACAGATATCCCCACAGTTGGTAAGGTTCGCCGTCACTCAGATTGCCTCTCATTGTCATGTATCCAGACGACGGGGAGCTCATCACAACAGTCATGGGTGCTAATTCTTCTTGAGGGCTGCGCCTCAAGTCACGGAGCACTGGGGAAGTTCCATGAATCCACAACATAAAACACGGGAAACCAGGAAGTCACTGGGGAGTGGACACACTCGGAACTAGAAGGGTACCGGGGAAAGCACTACTTAATCAAATTCTGTGATTTTTGGTAGGAGGAAACTGAAGGGGGAACTTCACAGCAGAAGAGTTTTTCTTTCTACTCAAAGCTGTTTGTATTCGATTTCTTACTTTCCCCACTTTGACTGTAGGTTTTAACAAAAACCCTGTCTGTGGAAGACAGTTAAACGCTTAGAATACAATATAAAACCTAAATAATTAACACAATTCATAAATGCGTAGTCACTAGGTTATTCACAAAAAAAAAAAAAAAAAAAAAAAAAAAAAACCGCAGTCGAATGTATCCTCCCACTACAAACAGAACATACAGAAACTCAGACACCTGTACGCACTCGCAACTACTCAACTCATAGACACTAGAGTAAAGTAAAACCCAGGCACCACTTGAATAGTCCAGTATGATATGTAAACAGGTTTTGGTGTGCAGCTGAACTGAAAGAAAAAACTTAGATACATGCAGCTGAGGTACTATCTTAACAAAACTCTTCCAAAAATATTGTGTTATTTTTTTTTTTTTTAAATGACATCTGGGTTTATTTTTTATTTATTTTTTTTTTTTTCGCGTACGCAGGCTGATACTCCTGCGGACACTCACTGTATAGGCAGGCAATGATTAATCCCATCTGCCCAACAAAGGGAGTGGAGTTTTGTGTGTGTGACCGTTTTTTTTTTTATCCCACCATTAAGGCAGCCGTACTCCAACTTTGGGGAAATCTCGGTTTATAAAATGTACTACTTTCAAATTCGGTTCCTCTGTATAATTTGTGCTGTACTCTGAGCCTAGAATGAAAATTACACTGATCTGACTGACCAAAGCTGAAATATCAATTCACAGCAAAACAATCGGTAAACCAAATCTCTTACAAAATATACACCATCACAAAAATGGCTTTTTAAACTACATGGATTTAAAATACCAGGTATGTGGTTCACACACGACCTCACTGTTATGGGGGAAAAACTTATGACCAAAAGATGAAAGCAGTTAGAGTACTTTACAAAAACAGGGTTGAAAACATTGAGCACACTACTGTCACAGTCACCTTGGATCGAAGCAGGTACCACTGAAAATCGGCAAAGTGACTCGGCAGCAGTGCGGCGTCCTCTTTGGTGGGTTTCCCTCGTGACGAACTGACCTGACTATCCCTGTAGATTGCCGGGGCCGGGAGAGCGACAGGGACACGCCAGGGCTAAATTGTGAACGGAGAGTCGGAGTAAGAGGCGTAACGCATAGTACCCCCAGTGCCACTAGATCGGAGTTGGAAACCAGGCACTTTTTTTTTTTGCTTTACTTTTCTACCCTTCACTGACTGCGTTGCGTTGCTGTTGGATGCTGTTTCGGAGCCCTTGGTGGTGAGAATACCACATAATTAAAGACTGTGGCATATCTCCATTTGATGCTAAGAGAACACAGACACAGTCAGCCGTGTCTCCCAGACGAGTCCAAATCAGCAGAGGAAACGCCGTGGAGCAGACGATGTGAACGGTCCAGTTTTCAAGATGGATTGCAATAGTACCCATACGCTGCAACGAAGGATATATATATATATATATATATATATATATATATATATATATATATATATATATATAAACTATTTCCCTTTTTTTTTTCATTGCCATTTTCTTTCTCCCCCTGTTCCCCTTTTTGTATCATTTTCCCTATTTCTTTTTGAATCTTTGCCAAGTCATTCATGTAATCACGGAGGAATCGTTAGCCTGCACTTGTTTTTTCCCTATCATTAAATCGTTACACACACACGCGCGCGCGCGCGCGCGCACACACACACACACACACACACACACACACACACACACGCACGCACACACACACACACACACACACACACACACACACACACACACACACACACACACACACACACACACACAGTAGTACACCTGTCTCATCAAGGGACACATGGGTCAAGATCATTGCGCAATTTGTGCATGCGTCATTTGGCAAGCAAACGTCTCATCAAATTCACATGTAGATCGGAATCGATCGATGATAGTATCAATCAGTATTAATTCGAATTCGAAAACAATGATTCGAACTGTTGTAACGCAGTGCATGCAGTGCAAGCGCACCCATTTCACACTCAGGTTTCAGTATTTTTTCTCTCTCACTGAACTGTGACACTAACTGAAGAGGGCAAAATAGACTTGTTCCAGAGAAAAAAACAATCATAGGAAAGGTACAGCATGTTTTCAATCGCAAACAGATTTACCTTTTCTCAGTTCATAAGCTAAGCACATAATCTTTTCTCAAACAAATTGATATAGATAGTCAAATATTTGATTTGAAGTGCACGTCACATTAACGATCGGTGTATTTGACTGATTGCATAGCAGTGGCACCATTGACGCACCTTGTTTTTTTTTGCATTTTCTATCTCTGATTGAACAGTTCAGCTGACTGATGGATGAGGCAAGATTGTTCTGGGCGTGCCAGCCACAGACAACTGTCCCAGAAAAACGGCGGGGTCATTCTGTTGAACGTGAATTCTTACTGATGATCTCCCCTGGCATATTTCCAAACATTGTCGATTGTCACATGACACACGCGCTTTCTGTGTGTAGTCTTGGAGCAGTATCAACAATACCCCTGAAACATGTGCACGCTTCACACTGACCGGAATTTTCGTGATTGCAGAGAGTATGACTACTGTAAACTGCCCATTTACAAGTGTCAGTGGAATGATAACAAACCTTGTACTGGTGCTTCAGCAGTATGCGGAAAAGCATGATAAGCAGTGGAACGAGAGTGTAATGTGATAAAAGACAGAAAAAACCCATTTTCGTTCAAAACGGGCTTCAATGAAACGCCTGTTGGAAAAATTCTTTGTTTTAAGACAGTGGCGGCGAAAACGGCAGCCGCAACAAAGAACGAGAGGCCGAAGGAGAAAAGAGGATATGGAAGTCATTAAATAGATGTTACAATGATGTGTATTTTTTTTTCTTCGCTGCTCATCTTGTTCGGTTCTACGATAGTTCTTTATTTTTTGTTGTGTGTGTCGTGAGTATACTTTTCTGTGTCGACTTCATAAAAAAAAAAATAGCCTCAGAATCAATGGTATGAATATGTTAGTTAATGCAGACTGAGTTTATACAAAGAGCATTTCAGCAGCACAATAACTGATTACTGCGGATTATGTTTGATAATGTGGGATTCTCTCTCTCCTCTCTCTCTCTCTCTCTCTCTCTCTCTCTCTCTCTTCTCTCTCTCTCTGTCTGTCTGTCTGTCTCTCTGTCTCTCTCCCAATTATCATTTGTTCCGTAATGCAGTCTGATGGCATATAATCATTGTGCTTTTGCATGCTCACACACCCTTCCATTAAGGGTCTTCAATCTAAATTCGAATCTCTCTCTGTCTGTCTCTCTCTGTCTGTCTGTTTTGTTTTTCTCTTTTTTTCTCTCTTTTCCGCTCATTCCTCTCTCTCTCCCCCCCCTTCTCTTCCGCCTCTACCCTCTCCCTTCCTCACTCTGTCACCCCCATCACTCTGCTCTATAATAATCATTCCGTTACTTTGTTCTTGGTTATCATCTGGTCCCAGAATCGTTCTATAAGTGTTGTGGAATCATTACTGTTCCTGCTGCGATTCCACAGTGAAGTCTGTATTCACATCACTTTCGTTATGCCTGATATTTGTTCACGAGACTTACAGAAGGTCTATTGATGTTGCGCATTGTCCTCTTATGGCGCACACGCACGCTCTTTTATTGCGTGATTAAAGAATCCATTTTTTTAAGTTGAGGTCATCACAGACCCTATCAAGAAGGGCCACACTATCTAAAATTCATCAGTGATGATCAAAGAAGAGTTTCGTGTTGGCTGGGAAGAAAAAAAAAAAAAAACAGGGAAGATCTGTCCGCTACACATTCTTTTCATAATGCATATGTTATCCAGAGCCAAGGCATGCAATTCTCAGCACGATGGTTGATGAAATTAGAGCAAGAACCTTAGAAACCAGTCTCTGAACGGATACAACACAAAAAAACAATAAACAACTAGGGTAACTCTCGCTCCCATAAGAAAACCTAATTCAGAGTAACTTTTATTTCAAGACTGGCACAGCCTTTTAAACTTGAATAAAGTCAGACAAATACAAAAACGAACAATCTAATAGTGGGGGAAACACTCTTGAATAAAAGTTACTCTGAGTTAGTTTTCTTATGGGAGCAAGAGTACCGTACTTGTTTATTGTTTACTGTTCCCTGCCTCATTTCATGTTCAATTTGGATACAACACAGTTCAAAAAGTCTCATAATACTGAGCACATTCGCCACCCGCAGTACTACAGTACACTCGCGCAGTTTTAAAAGTGGGAGGACTCGAACAGTGAGACCCCTGGCATTTTGTGTGCTTTGTGAAGTTAGATGGAAGAATGAGCGAGAAACACAGGTGGAAGAGAAGCATGGGCTGCACTATAGTGGAGAAGACAAACAGGCATTGTGTTTTGTCTTGTCGTTTGTTTGCCCCTTTTGTTCCGCGGAATCTGAACTCTTCTTTTAAGTTTATGAACTGAAACGCCAGATCGAATTTCCTTTCTTCGTTTTCGATCATAATCTGACATCGTATATCAGACTTGAATGTGGATCCCTGCTAAACTTGTCCTTCAGCCCCATTACTCTGGAAATCAGTCCAGAATCAGTCATAGTCGCTGGTCTTCGGCAGTTTCGAATTTAATTCACTGCTC
Organism: Conus betulinus; assembly: GCA_016801955.1. Classification (NCBI taxonomy): domain Eukaryota; kingdom Metazoa; phylum Mollusca; class Gastropoda; order Neogastropoda; family Conidae; genus Conus; species Conus betulinus. Next base: position 884 of record JADBJO010011570.1, on the reverse strand, counting down.
TTGTCCCTGCTTGGTCCTTTGTCTTCGGTATTCACAACTTTGTCCTCATTTGTTCTGCTTGAGTCTGACTAGTCTTTCATGTTTGAAAGGAAGGCCAAGATTACAGAAAACCTCACATTATGTCCGATTCAGCCCAGGGTTGGTGCATTGATGGGTATGGATGTAGTGATCTAATCAGGGGAACAAAGAGTTAGCGTACTTGCTCGTAATCGACTGTTTACTATTCCCTGCTTCATTTCAGATTTCCTTTCACTGTAAGGTTAGCTTAGATTTCACGTCCAATATATAACATCCACACCGCATCATCCGGAGATGGAACACATTTCGATTAGATGTAGTATGAGCTGAATGGCATGGTTTCTTTGATTTTTTCAACATTTTTTTTTTTCTTCAAAAATGCTGAAATTGTCCGTATCATTTCAGATTTTTTTCAAGCATGTTGACAATTTCTGTATCATTTGAAAAAAAAAAGAAAAAAGGAGTGAAAACACGACCTCATGTATTCATTTATAATCTTATCAAATGATATCACAAACTGCGACTGGTTTGACCAAGTCAACGAATACCTCAGACGGTTTGTATCAAACTGAACTGACTGCAGAAGGAAACTGAAACAAACTTAAAATAAAAAGAAATATTGTATTATTCCGCCGTTGAACGTCCATCTTGCGCCCAATTTGAGAAGATAAGTGATCGTTCGTTCTTCGTTGTCATTGTCCTGAATGTTGTTTCTCTGTCCTGTAGATGACCAGAGAAGTAGGAAGGCGTCCCGTTCAGTGTTGTCATTTGTTTGTCCCTTTCGTCCGGCGGAATAACATTTTTTTTTAAAGCTCGTAACGGTTTGTTTCCAGTCTTGTCAAACGCACTGCATAACTTACACAATT